>CABFWO010004812.1:23387-55519 GCA_902155825.1 Timema genevievae
CACACACACACACACACACACACACACACACACACACACACACACACACACACACACACACACACACACACATGTTTATAAAACATATTATACTTATAATACTTAGCCTACTCCCTTGAATGTTTCGAGTGTCTCTGGAGGTACGCCTACCACATTTTGGGACACAATGTCGTAGATTAGTTCCTTACAATATATGGAATTATTTACACTCTTAAACACATCGATAATTCTCGTAACACGAGACAAACAAGCCCATGTATAATATTATTATTATTATTATTATTATTATTATTATTATTATTAGCACCGCGTCTTACTACCCGTTCGGGTTATACGCACTTACGCTAATGTGTAATGGTAGGGTGATTGTGAGGTGAAATGGAGGACCTACAGTTTAACGTGGAATCCGAACCACGGTGGAGGCCTGGCATTCCTCACATTCACAAGTTGTCCCATGTATAATAAATACTATTTTGCTTAAAGTGACGTCAGCAACAACTAACCGCAATAATGATCTAGGTCAGGATCATAGAGCACTCAATATAAGGGCCGTCTTTAAATTACGTAAAGGGTTATTTTGGGAAGAGGGAGGTTCAATTTTTTTATTTATTTTTTTTACGTTTTCTTATGAGGGGAGTGGGGGGTCATAATCCATCTTACGTAAAGTTTTTTTATCAATGTTTATGGTGAGACAAAATCTATATTTTTTTTCAGAAAATAAATATATGAATAATTACAAAAATTTAACTTATATTTAATTTAATTACTGCAATCAAAGTATTCTGAAATTTCATATCACTTGCTTTGTTGGCAATCCTTATGTCTAAAAATAACCAAACGATTAAAATAATCTAATTTAACAAATCGTAGAAAATGACGTAATATAATCTTACGATACCTTACGTGGGGGAGGGGGATCGGGAAAAAAAGCCCTACGTAGTTAAGGACGGCCCCATATTGCTACAGCGTTGGTGAAGTGGTTTACTCAGTAGGTCTGGATTATACTTAGTTTGAATCTCGGTTAAGAGCAGTAAGGTCATTTCCCCACATTGGGATTTTCACAGTGATTTATTATCCCCTTGCCGATATAGCCCAGTCAACCTGAGGTTTGTAAAGGAAAAAAATAATATAAAACTAATTTTTCCGCTATCAACTACCCTCATGTAAACAAGTGTTCAGCCAAAAGTCCTAACCCCTACCCCTCTTGCTTCCTCCTTCACCTCCTCCCAAAATTAAAAAACGCACTATTTCATATATATATAAAGCCGCGTCTTAATATATTTCAGGCTACATGCATATATAAAAGTTACTCTAATAAAGTAGGGATGAGGAGGGAAGCATTTTAAAGGTAATCTACCTACATTTGCGTGGAAGGCGAGTGGGAAACCATCTAGGAAAAAAACCACCCCCAGTAGACCCTACCGGGATTCGAACCCCGTTCCCCTCCGCCATCAGCAGGCCAGTCTAAAATGAGAGCGACGCCTTATTTAGATCATTCGTCCATTGAAACAGGTGTGTTCCTCAGAGCATTTAAGTTATACCGAATGAGTGATGCCTCACATATATATATATATATATATATATATATAAGAGAGAGAGAGAGAGAGAGAGAGTAATAGACTATCGGAACAGAGTGTACTTGGTCAGTAAATATCTGCCCTTCCATGTGACTATGTGGGCAGAGGGGTCTACCACAAGTCTAGCATATCCTGATTTGACTTCGGGTGGTAACAATGAAGATAGTTATTGTTTGTGTATTAGATCTTTCTGCCATCCGATTAATGAATTTATAAACGCCAGCCATGTACCAATGGGTAAATAGGGATGCGAGGGAACTCGAGTTAAGGTTGATATTTTCTTAGTTTTTATAGCCAAAAGAATTTTTTTTTTGTTAAAATAAATTTTAAAATGTTTCTGTAAATATATTATATAAAATAATTTTATATACATGGTAATTTCAACAGTTATTGTATATCTGTCATGAGCATTGAGTAATTTGACTAGAACTTTTTAAATTAATATTAAAAGCTTCTTGTCAAATGCCGCAATAGGCCTACTCATTACCAATATTCAAGAACTATGGCATTGCAATAATATGTAGGATATATATATATATATATATTTAGCAGCGCGTCTTACTACCCGTTCAGGCTATAAACTTTTGTACTAATTACGCTAATGATTTTAGTGATTAGGAAGGTTATATTTAGAACAAGTGTACCCGCATTTGTGTAAAGGGAGAGTGGAAAATCCTTTTGTTAAAACCACCAACCTCAAACCCCCCACCCCATCATTGGTAGTCTAGTCTACTGCGTGTGTAACGCCTTAGATCATGCGGCCATCGAAACTTCTATATGGAATATAAAACTAAATGTTTCTACCGAAACATTTTTTAAATTTATCCAAAACAGCATCAAAAATACGGAACTTAACTCGAGTTATCTTACATCTCAACTTAATTTAATTATCTAAGTCGTGTGCGGTTATAATATGTTCGTTTATAGCGTGCAAGTAAATTATATAAATATAAAAATATCTTATTTGGGATACGTTATTTGAAATACTATACATCTTGAACGTATATATCATGCATGTAGTAATAAATGATGGGGAGAAGTGTGATTCTGCAACTGACTATACGGAGCTAACCCATGCATCCTTTTTGGAAAAGTGAAGGACGGCGTGAAAATAATGAGGGGACGCCCTAACGCTCCAAGCGTTTTTCAGGCCGGTCGGCGTCTCCAAGGGGAAGCATATGATTCCATCCGTGTGTTGGCGGATAGGATTGGATCGTTCTAGAAAAATATACTGATATTAAACCCAGGGTTGAAGAAAGAATATTTTCAGTTTACATACAGCTCATTATTCCGCTTGAAACCTAATTAAATGTTATTTAAATAAAACTATTTACAAGCCAAAGCCAAAGATTTGTTTGTACCACCGCGTCTTACTACCCGTTCGGTTTATACGCCTATGTACTAATTATTACTCTAATGTGTCAGGTATTAGGAAGGGTTTAATTTAGAGAGCGTACACCTACATTGGCGTGGAGGGAGAGAGGAAAATCACCCTCAGTGCACTAGACCTGGTTCGAAACCCGATCTCCCTGTCTTAGGCAGTCTAGTCTAACACGAAATTAGTGTGTTAGACCAAGCAGCCACCGAAACGTGCCAAAGAAAAATGAGTCACTATTTTTTTTAACATGTAACAAACAATTTTACTTAAGAGTTAAATCATGTTAAGGGATTGTAACACTCATTTGTTAAATGTAGGTGAAAAAATGACAACCTAAACAAGGGAACCGAAACCCAGACCTCTGGTTTTGAGCTCCACTGGCCTATGATTTTGTAGGAACTAAGATTGCTCAGTGGTAGATTGGTACTAAGCGACAAAGGTCTAGGGTTCAATTACTGTGTTAATGTTGTCATTTTTCACTTAAAATAAACTAGATTCAGTTATCGGACTGATCCAGGGGATTACCATCACATGTCAGTTTGTGATACACATTAATTAAATATTAATTTGGTTTGTTTCATATTATGATAAATTCTATTATTCAAGTTCCTTTTAAAATGAATGGTATGACACAATCTTACAATTTTTCGCATATTGTATTGTAAATGTATTTATATTAATTAGGGTAGTAATAATAAAAAGTTATGAATATGTGTTTACCAACTTTGACTAAAATAATTTCAAATTTAATTTTTATTCGAAATTTTTGCTTACCCCGAATTACAGTATAGAATCCGGAGTTTAAATTCATTGTAAATAAATTTTTTAAATATTTGTGAAGGGCACAGACTCCGTACTGAATGTTAATTTAAATATATAATAAATTATTTTTGTTACTTTTTGATCACTTTTATCATTCATAAGATAATTCATTACAATTTATTAAATTATAAAATTCATATAAATACACATTTACATTTCATTTACCCTGAAAGGTATCAGTCTTACCTTGAGTAGCTACACCATTGCCATTTCTTATAGGCTACTCTATAGTTGATCAATCAAGGTAAGATGGCTACCCTAAAATGTACACGAAGGGTACCCATAACGTTATAAATATAAGGGATATTTTTTAGTATAAAGTTTGATACAAATTTGATTAAAATGTGTTAGAGTTTTAATCATATTTTAAAATGTTGAGCACCGTCTTACTCGATACTATGAGGCACAGTATGTTGATAAGTTATTTATAATTTGAACAAAAAGCATTTCTATTTTAAAATAATTTGTTTTAGTCTTGTTAAAACAAGTTTTTTTTAATAATTTTCAGTCCAGTAGCTCATATAGAAAAAAAAGACATGAGGACTTACCATGATACATGATATAAATAATTATATTGCTAACGTACATCCTTCGAAAGAATTTAATATATCTATGTGAAAATTAGTTGTTTTTTTAAATGTGTAGGTTGTATAAAAGCGTTTTTGAGTCGGTTGATTATTTCAGTATAAACAATAAGGAACATTTTATTTAATAAAATGTTATCAAAAAATTTAATATCCAGTTCTTTGAGATGAGAGAAGAGAACAAGTTTACATACATTCTAATTTGAGCTTACGCGAATATTTTCTAGCAAATCTATTTAGAACCTCTTCAAGGATTATCTCAATATTTTTATTTACACTAAACATAGCTAAACCATTGAGTCTTTTCCGAACCGTTGTTTATATCCAGCAGGTTGTAATTTTATTCAACGAAATAAAAAGTTCACTCTGCTGTTGAAATAGTAACTGGTATCACACAAAGAATTTTCAGTAGACACTCAATGATTGGAGACACAGAGGCAAATCTTTAAGATTACAATGGTGTGTCGACTTTTTATTATTTATATCTCAAGAATTCCCTCTGTAATTTCAATTATCCATGAGATACCTCTATAGTGGATGTAAAAAGCCGAACTTATCTGTTTTGCTGCATCCAGTATTTCTTAAACTGTTAAAAATAAAGACTGCAACTAGAGAAAAACTAAACGATTGCTGTATATTTTCCAAAAAAAATTGACAGGGGGGTACATTCCCTAGTGCCACAAGCCTAAATCCGCCACTGATTGCCATTTTTGATTAGTGTAACTAAATGTTTTGTGCGAAATGTAATTTAATTGTGAAACCCTTTGTTTTTAATGACTGGCCAAATAAATATGAAAAATAGACTGGGGGTTTCTAAGCTGGTTGGTTGTATAGGTATGTACCAAATCATAAATATTAAATTATTTGTATATAATATGATTAATCTAAGTTTTAGATAAAATATTTATTTCCGTATATTCACAAATAATATAATACAATCTTACAATGGTCTTAAAACTTCGAATAAGTTAACACATTATTGAAGTAAAGAATGTTTTTGAAGATTTATGCCCAAATGTGTAATGATAAACATAATTTGCAGGAATTACACGTTTATTGCATCTTGTAATTGCATTCGGATTACATAATATCATGATACATTTGAAAAAGACGAAAAGTAAAGATATGATTACAAAAAAGTTCAATCCCAATTAATTGATTTCTTTTCAATATTAATATGAAATGCAAGCATTCGTTCATTCGTTCCCCGCTGTTGTAAAATGTTTGACCAGTTAAATATAGCCTGGATCAACTAATAAAGGATTAAAATATATTAAAGCTTATATTAAAATGAGTAAAGGCAGAACAACTTCTTTTACTACGGATCTTTAGTGCTCCCAAACGACACATACAATGGGGTTGAACAATAACTATCAAGCAACAAAGCTACAAACATCCTAATGGCAGCATGCCAGTTGTAAGTTACAAAGAAAAGGTAAACAAACTTAAAAATATGATAATTTAGACATACAAGAAAGTATACTACTTCTGTCTTATAATAGTCCTCACGCAAGTCAATCCACACGTTCCATGAACTGCCTAGCGACGAAAAGCTTTGTATGAAGAGTTGACATGTAATCAATATGATGCTAATAAATCTGAAAATAAGAATGATTTATGTAAACTTGTAATAGTAAAGTAAATTTCTACTACAAGAATTTAACGAAATATTTAGTTGTGTGTACTATTCGTATTTTATAGATCATATCTCAGCCAGTAGCGCATCTGCCTCTTAAACTAGGCGTATGAGGTTTGATTCCTGACATAACTGAAACAATATAGTTGATGAAATTGGTGCTTCCCCCTTCACAGTGGTGTATTGACGGTCGGGGGGCTGGATGTTGTGTATATTCTAAAAATAAGCTAGATTGTGATATAATCGGGTAGTTAAGAAAGTGCACGTTAAATACAATGGATATTTTATTTTAAACAATTTAAATTTAATATCATATTTTTTTAAGGCGCGTCGTAAATAGAACATGTTTGATTATTCGATTTGGTGAATCATTTCATGCAGGATCATAATCGTCTTTGTTTCACAAGTATATCTCTCCTCAGTGCAACATTTATCCTCGAAGTCCCGAGAAAAGAGCACATCCGTGGAAACCACTCACAATCTAGAGAATATGTTCGAAAAACTTATTTTACCTAGTTTGATTTTAGTAGTGGTGCCCAGAGACCAAGGTAAGAAGCTACATAAGTTTGCACAAGTAAAACCATACGTTGTTGTTAAAGAAAATAAACAAACAACTTTTCTACGGTGTATTTGTGTCTCTAGTTCAATACTCAGCTGTGCGGAAAACATACACCATTTAAAATAGTCTGTTCGAAACGGCTCCCGACGCGTTGGATAACAGATTATATAGAAAAAAAACATGCCAAATTCACGCGATGAAACACAATATCTTTAAGAACTATCTGAGGCTGAAAACTTTGCAACATTTAAACTTCGGAAAAGAACAACCCAGGCAATACGCAGTTTCAAACTTGAAAGTTTCCCCATACTACAACTTGCGATATAAAAAACATATTGATAGACACAAGGAATGAACTGAGAAACATGGATAAATGTATAAATTAAAGTACTAAGACATACTTTTGTATTTGAATTAAATTAACACTTAACAAACACTCGCTAAAAACATACATTATTTGTGAACGTAAGTTACCAATTCAAAATGGTTTTAAAGCTAAACCGAATAGACAATTATTCTTTACTTCGAGCACCCGCCTCGGTGGCGTAGTTGGCTAACGCGCTAGTCGTGTTGAGCCAGACCACCGAGGACGGGGAGATCGAGGTTCGAATTTCGAACGAGTGAACTGTGGGGGGTTTTTCCTAAATGGTTTTCCACTCTCCCTCCACGCAAATGCGGGTTCACTTCCTCTAAATTCAACCTTCCCAATTCCTAATCCATTAGTGTAATTAGTACTTAAGCGTATAACCCGAACGGGTAGTAAGACGTGGTACTAAAATTAATTAATTAATTAATTTACTTCAAGCAAATGATAACCTGTTAAAATATGCGACTTGACGACTAAAATCTAATTCCAGAGGAAGCAACCAAACTAAGTTAATATTACGGTAGCCTTCTATCTACCCTGAATGACTTGTTTGATAACTCTCTAACTCAAGGAAAGTTTCCAGCTTAATTAGTATTATATACGTTGTTTGAGATAACGACACCCATGAGGTACAGAACCTAATGATTTTTTAGTTTTTTTTAACCAGCCATGGTGAAAGCAAATAACAAACTAATTACCTAAATATTTGTTATCTTCTAGATCGCTAACAATCGGATTTCTGTTTTATTAAGTTTTACTGCTCATCCATGTTATACGCATGTAATTACGCTAATGAACTAGAGATGAGACCTGCTCGATATGGTTATAATAACACTGCATTATATCCTGCTAGCCAGTTGAGATGAGGGTGACTAAAAGACGAATCCCAAGGTTGAGGTATAGCCAACGTGTTGAGGTGCTGACTGCCAAAAGGGTAGTGTGTCACTAGCGTGGCTGTTTAAAAGCCTGGCAGGACTCAAGCTTTTGGCTAGTGCACGTTTCATTCGAGTACCGAGCTCTACTAGGGTTGAGTGATTAGACCTGTGTTTCTCGTGGTAGCAAAATGTCAACCCCTACTAAAGAATTGGCGCCTTATTGCCAAATTCTGATGGCAATTCAGTGCCCAGCCTCTCACAATACCGTAATTCTGATAAGAGGCCGAAACGGGTCAAGACCACTATTGAAGCAGCCCCAAGAAGTGATTAGGTTTCAACCCCACTTATTTGTTTTGTATCGGGTGGAAGAAGGTCAAAAATTAAGTTCGTTAGTCACCAGGGTGATAACTAAGACCACCGAAGCTAATGAAGATAATATAGATCTGCGTGATAATAACCTTATGATTCAAACAAACTCTTGACATGCAGCCGAACATAATCCTGGTAGTAGCTGATAATTTTATAATAACGCTAAGATCAAGGCGAAAGTGTTATTTTACAGGTTCTTCAATGTTTGCAAGGGAGTGGTCATATGCACATACTTGGACTGCATGAGTCGTGAGAATATTTGTGAGAGAATAACACCTCAACACGTCACCGAAGTGTACAAGATCATTTCTAAATGGAATGGTTAGGGCAAACAAACATATACTTATAAATTAAGATTGGCAACACTTTCCCTTCCAAAGACGGTCTGAGCATATTTCCACGTGCCCCAGGTATAACCTTATGAACACTCCGCTCTACTCTGAAAGGTAGCAGTCTTAGGGTTCGGCCAGACTGACAAGTGAGCGAGCGAGCGTGCAAGCGACTGGGTGGCCAGACTGGCGAGCGAGCGAGCGCGTGATTAGCAGATAGCTCTAGATAATTGTTGACGAGGAGGTTCCGAATCTTGGCTCTGTGAACTGAGGGTAGTGATTTATTGTTGTGGTTTTCTCATCCTATCTCCACGCTAATGGCGATTATTATTCGTAAAGGCCTACTTTGATGATAATGAAGTATTTTAACATATCAGTTGCATATATATATATATATATAGGTATGGTTTATGATCTTACCAACTAAATTAGGCCGTTAGTAGCAAGTGTGCTAAACCTATCGATATTAATAAAAATGTCAAAATGAGAAGTTTTCCTAGACACTCAATGAACCAACATACAATAATATTGCCTAGCGCCTGTAAACTATACTGTACTGTGTTGATCGCGCGCTCGCTCGCTCCAGTCTGTTCTTCTCTCATTACAACCAATGTGTTCTATTTTATATTTTAGTCGCTCGCTCGCCCAGTCTGGCCGTCCCCTTATAAGTTGCTCCATAAAAGAACCATACGATGCAAGCTCGCTACCGTCCAGGATAAACCAACGGAACCTAACCCTCGGCGCTACTTTCAATGGCAGGAATACTGTCGTACGAGGCTACGATTGATTGAAGGCTCACGACAGTCCGTGCGAGTCTCCAAAGATATGCGTTAAATGTTGTAACTTTGAGGATCGCATGTAGTTATTTCGAAGTATTTTTCAATTGCCACAACAGATGGTGTATTTTACTGCTTGACAGTTAACATAAAGGAAAGGTTATTTAAAAAATAGATGGACATTGACACTCTAGCAATAAAAATATAGCCTCGAGCACAAATGGCTGACAAAATCAAACAGCTGAAACCTACATCTATATTGCTACTAGATTTCAATCCTGAACTTATTAAAGAAACCGTATGGATATCACAAAACGAGAGGACTTAAAACTGAAGCTAGCTAATTTGGTGCCTGAAATCAAAACCATTTGTAGTAAATATCAAGCTCAAGGACCGCAGTAACTTATAATCAAAGTTTATGAATATTTCTTGAGCCTAATGGGATAGGGCTGCTAGACCTAAAAAGGCTAATTTAAATTTACCGTGTTTTACCTAATATTGTAAATTTAAAGTGGTATTATTAATTGAATTTTTGTTTGTTAGATTTTAAATTTTACTATAACCTTGTTTTTATATTAATGAGGGGAGGTGGGACAATCAAATATTTTGAAGTATTAAGGTGGGGCATGGCACAAAAAAAAAGTTAAGAACTACTGGTTTAAACACTCAACTCGCCTTCTGGATTTTAACTCACAAGTCTCTCAAGTACCTCAAGTACAGCAGCCAGGAATGCAGTTCATCTATCTACTGAGGCGGGTATAGGAATATCAGTGTTGGAAATGAAGGATTGAAGGTTTATTTAGAATGTTTTCTAAAATGTTAAAGGACTAGATTTGGCATTGGGTCCTTCACACCCGGCACTAACAGTGAGTTTTGATCACTGTTCATAACAAACTGCTTTCCATAAGGTATGTCGCGATTTTCCTCTTCTACACGGAGGCCCTACACTTAGTTTACCCTGAAGGGTAACAAACTTACCTTACACGTTTCCCCTATGGCGTAGCTTATAAGATAGGGTCAGAGTACAATCCGTCAAGGAATACGAGTAATTGCTATCTTTCATGCTAAACGGAGTGTACATTTAGAATACAGGATGTCATAGAAACGCAGCTCCATGTCGGTAATACGTTAAAAGAACCATAGTTTTTTTAATTAGTAGAGAAACCGCCTCCAGTATGTGAGCTTTGAGATACTCCCCTTTGTGTATCACATTCTGGTGGAATGTCGCAGCCATTCCTCTGTTCACCCGGCTCTTTATTTAATTGGTGACCGTTATTTGTTGCGCGCTATTGCGAAAGTATCTATTTGTTTACTCCGTTTTATATTTCAGGCGAATCTTTTTAATTACATTTGAGTCTTCTCTTATAGAGTGGCTCATATGATTACTGTCACATGTTGAGATTTATTTTTATGTTTTAAATCCTTTTTTATGATTTTTTCTATTTTTATTTTTATTTGTGTATTCATATGCTTTGCTCATAAATTGATCATTTAATTTTTCGTATAGATTCAATGCTATAGGGAATGTACTATGTTTCTGATTATAATATTTAAACTTCTAATGACCAAGTTGTGTCAACGCATTTCAAAACTTCAATAACAGAAGCTAAGAAACGCCTTCATTACATTCTTCCAATATTCAAACTAAAATCTTCCCGTGACCGACAATCAAGACTAGACAATTCTGACATTTAATCCACCTGTCCACCGATACGAATTACTGATCTACCTAATTTGTACCGATACCCACATTGTTGTCCCATGGTCTAGGGCGCTACTTTCATAATATGTTAGATCTATGATGACCGGGGGAATGAGGATCGAATCATGGTCTGGTTTATACTTAGGGTTGTTTTTATTAAATTGTTTTAAAAGAAAATGCTGGTACATTTACCTATATATTATCCTTTTTTCAGCCCTTCCCTATTAGCGTAAATATGTGGATTTCCGAACGGGAAGTAAGAAGTGGTGCACATAAAAAAATATTTATGTTAAAAATGTTATAAATAAATTAATGTACTCACAATTTTAGAATTTATTCAGGTCTTTGGCAGTGAGTAATTTTGACATTTTATGTTTCTAATTATTATATTTAATATCTGCGACACATCCTTACTTTGGATTAATTTTACCTCAGAGTGCGTCACTGATAATACGAACACAAATCTGACAATCCCTCATTAAGAGCAAGTGTTCCACAAGGTTCCGGTTTATGCCCAATGTTTTTACTCACTTTATATTAATGATATTTCATCTTCCTTTGATTTTTAAAAGTATACACTCTAGTTGGGCGAATAATTACTCACTCTCAAGCGATCTCTTCAATGTAGGAAAACTTGATGAAGACTTAATTAAAATGAAACCTATAGAATGACAAGTAAGTCCAACTCCTTATAAGTCATTCGAAACTTATCTTCCAAATTTACGAGTATAAAACCTCTTTAACTAAAATTGAAATTGGTTGCCTGAATGTTCCGTAAGTGGTTGTAATTTATGAAGAACAGCTATCCTGAACACCCTATTGACGTATACAAATATGTGTTAACTTAACTTTTTGGAGTTAAAAGATTATTAATTGAATAAAAATTAAAATAAAGACACAATCGATTAAAGCCCTTTACCACCCACATTCAACTGCTTTTAATGACTTACACCATGAACATTTTAATAAATATTTGCGTACGTTTTATTTCAATATATATTGCTACACGCGTTTTTATTGTTTACTGATTAATAGCATATATCTGTGTATTGTGTATTTATACAGGTTGTTCGGGCCCAAACTGCACACATAGCTTGTTTGAACCAAAATTAACAAAAAATCCCTCTACACTTAAATCCGGAAAACTATGCTGATACCATTAAATTGTTTTCAAAGTTACGGCATTCAACGCCGGGAGAGCAAAGCTGTTCAAGAATTCGTGTACAACAAGCTGCATAGGAGTTAGGCGTGCGGCACTGCACATGCAATTATTTATAATGGCAAGCACTTTCTGTGATGTAGGACTGTGAATGATGACTCTCAGAACGTATTCGAATTTCTAGATTGACTGGTGTATTATTTACTATTAATTGTGGTATGTTCTGCTGCCGTGCTCCAAGATGTCGAGGTATGTAGTGCCGCACGCCGGCGTGTATCTAAAACATTCCAACAAACCTAGGCAGTTTTCTCAGAGGTAAAAAAAGGATTGATATAAGCAGCCTAGGGTCCATCTTAAATATCAAGGGCGGTATACGTTTCTAAACGTTACTATGTGAGATATTATGAAAATTGCTTGCTGTTCTTATCTCGAAAACGAGGAGAGCTAGATAGTTTCTCCAAGCGACCTTTTTTGTTAATTTTGACTCTATATTTCGTAATCTGAAGTAAAAAATTGGTAATATTTAATTTGATATATTTTATTGCAGAAATAAAGATATTAGCTCCAATTTTTTACATGATGGGGTGGGTAACAGGTAGAATACATTTAGTTTATTAATGATCACGATTTAATTAATTAGTGTGCAAAAATTAGTTTTACTAGCAAAAGTATTTATCATAATATCTCACATAACAACATTTTGGCCTCGATCTTTAAAGGCGTATATATTTGAGATGGACCCTGGGTTGCTTATTTATATCAATCCTTCTATATTTACCTCAGAAATAAACTGCCCAAGTTTGTTGGAATGTTTTAGATATAGGCTCTATATACAAGGTGGTCAGAAAATCGCAGCCCGAAGAGCACATATAGCTTATTTGAACCTAAATTAATACAAAATCCCTGTACACTTACATCCAGAAACCTATGCTAATACCATTAAATTGTGTTCAAAGGTTTGGCGTACAGTGCCGGGAAAGTAAAGCTGTTCAAGCATGCGTGAACAACAGGTTGCATGGGAGTTAGTCACGTGGCACTGCACACCTAGACAGCTTCGAGCACGACAGCAGAACATACCACAATTGATAGTATATAGCACACCAGTCCATCTAAAAATGGAAATACGTTCTGAAGGTCATCACTAACGATCATACACAAAGAAAGGGCTTGTAACTACAGAATCACACAAGGTATGACTAAGAACGATAAGACACTCTTCGGTGGCCGCATGGTCTAAAGCATCACTCCCTCAATATGATATACTTCCAAAGATGAGGATATCCTGGTTCGATCCCAATAGGGTGTAATGAGGGGTTTTCCTTAATGTTTCCCACCCTATTTCCACGCAAATACGGGTACACTTCCTCTAAATTAAGCCTTCCTCATCCCTCACCTATAAGCATAATTAGACATAGGCGTTTAGCCTGAACGGGTAATAAGACGTGGTTTTAAAAAAAAAGCAAAGAACTTGAACTAAATTTTGAACCAGTCACAATAAACTGAACCGGAGTGACAATAAATTGAAACAAAGCGCAATAAAATTGAACCGGAGTGACATGAAATTGAAATAGAGTGCCCCTCTCGGGCCCGGTCCAACCCCTTTTATAACCATGTCTGGACTGCGTCACAACTCGGCCAGTCTTCCTGCCATTCGTAAAAAACAGTTTTAAGTTCGAACCAATGAGGGACTGGTATTTTTCAAATTCGGAAGAAAATTCTATCTCTCTCCCATTAATTGTAATTATGTCGACCAAGGCTCATGATCCTGGTGACCACTCACAGGGAACAGAACAATATTAATTGAACAAAATGTAGATCTAAACGTTTGTATGAATATATTACACTGAATATATCGTCTCACTCCTTGTTCAGGTTGTATGCCTATACAATACTTACTCTAATTGAACCAGCTTTAGTGGCCGCGTGGTCTAACGCGCTACTTTCGCAGTAGATTTGACTGTCGATGACGGGAAGATCGAGGTTTGAATCTCGGTCGGGTGTATTGAGGGTGGTTTTTCCTAAATGGTTTTCTATTCTCCTCCCAACGCAATTTTGGGTACACTTCCTCTTCCTAATCCCTAAAATTATTAACGTAATTAGTACCTGAGCGTATAAGCCTAACGGGTGGTTGAACGCGGTACTTTAATACTCAAGTGGGTTAGGGATGAGGAATGAAGCAATTTAGAGGTAAATAAATATAAATCTACCCTCATTTACGTGAAAGAAAATTGGAAAACCATTTAGGAAAAAACAGTCTCAGTAGACCTGGCAGGGATTCGAACCCTGATCTCTTCGTCATCAGTAGTCCAGTCTAGCACGAGAGAGTCGCCTTAGACCATTCGGCCACTGAAGCGGTTACTAACAATACTAAATGACATCCCGGTAAATTGAATGTGTGTGGAATAGTGGGGGAAGAGGGAGGTTCATATGGGAAAACCCACCTTTATATCAATAAAATATTCTTCATTCAAAACAGTCCAACACTCTTGACCCCTTTTTCCTCGCTAATTGGCCTCTCATCATAATGGTAACAATCGTAGGCACCACTAATTAATTATTTAGGGGGGTGGGTGATAGGGACAGAACTAATATATTTTCCCTTTGGTATTTAAATTGTAAAATAAAAACTGTTTCTTACCATATTAATTATTATTATTATTAGCATCTCGTCTTATTTCCCGTTCGGGTTGTACGTACTTACGCTAATGTGTAATGGTAGGGTGATTGTGAGATGAAATGGAGGACCTACAGTTTAACGTGGAATCCGAACCACGGTGGAGACCTGGCATTCCTCACATTCACAAGTTGTGATTAATACACGTCTTGTCAGAGGTGAAGGAAGGGTTTGGCAATCAGATAAATCTGTGCCGGGACCCGGGATTGAACCCCGGACCTCAGCACAGAAGTCTGACACCTTACCCCTAGACCACCAGGTCACCTTACCATATTAATAATAAAAATAATATAAAACCAACATAAATAATTCTACAAGTCATATTAAAAAGTGTTAACCCCCCAATTCGGTGGCCACGTGGTACAACGCGATTTTCTCCCAGTAGACTAGCCACTAGACTATCGATGACAGGGAGATCGAGGTTCGAATCTTGGTCGGGTGTACTGAGGGGAGTTTTTCCAAAAGGGTGTTTCACTCTCCCTAACGCAAATACGAGTACACTTCTTATAAATATAGCAAATCCCTAAAACCATTAGCGTAAGTAATACATATCCGAACGGGTAGTAAGACGTATTCAAAAAAAGTTACCCTAAATATTTATGGATTACTCCAAATGTGGTTTATCAAAAATTCAATGTTTATTTCACGGTATTAAGATTGGCCCATTTGATCAGATTATTGAGGGAGGCGTATTCTACTTAGCCCCTTTTAATGACCCCGTAGTATTACCCGTACCTGGCTTACCTCAATATTTTACATTATTCAACAGTAAACTACAACTCACTCAAATTCATTTACCAAGGGTAGAGATTCAGTTTGGGGCCGATTTTTCAACACTTAGTGGAATACGAAAGTCTTTATTTTAAAAAAATCAAATTTAAAATATAGAATCCAGGAGTTCACAATATTTTTTGTTTTAAGGCGAATTCTAAAACTAAACATAGTTGGTGGGCTACACAGACAAATTTTAGGTTTATGTAATTATTTCATGTTTTTATTTATGTATAAAACAACATATACTAACTAATAGCTTAATGTTGTAGACATTCTTTTACAATATATCTTTATATAATAATTACTAAATATTCATTCTCAAACATTTCAATTCAAACTTTCACGTATTAATTAAATTACACTATTTGTCGATTTACAGCTTGCAAACTACAAATAACGAACAAAACTGAAAGATAAAAGGTATCATAAGCCCCACACCACCCGCCGGTCATACTTTGGGAACCCTTGATCTATTATATGCAGCTAAATACCATCTACTAATTAATATTAATTATATGTATATAAAACAATTTTTTTATTAACAGCTATTAATCATTCATAATTTCAATTTTTTCTAACCATTCCGTAATTTGTTTTACATCATACTTAATTACTAACTTAGAAGCATTAGAAGTTCGAAAGATCATTGCCGCACTTACAAAAGTACGCCACCTATCCCTCTCTTGAACTAGTTCTATCCAATCCACCTCATTACACCCTATCCCTATCTTGACCTTGTTCTATCGAGTTTCCTCATTACAACCTATCCTTATCTTGAACTAGTTCTATCCAGTCCACCTCATTACACCCTATCCCTGTCTTGAGCTGGTTCTATCGAGTTTCCTCATTACAACCTATCCTTATCTTGAACTAGTTCTATCCAGTTCACCTCTTTACACCCTATCCCTATCTAGAACTAGTTCTATCCAGTCCCCTCATTACACCCTATCTCTATCTTGAGCTAGAGCCATCCAGTCCTCCTCATTACACCCTATTCATTCCTTGAACTGGTTATATCAAGTCCAACTCATTACATCCTATCCCTCCCTTAAGCTGATTTTATCCAGTCCACCTCATTACACCCTATCTCTTTCAGGTCCGTTCTAATGTACTCCCATCTACGTCTAGGTCTTTTCAATCGTCTCTTCACATTGGGTTTTCCAGTCAATACTCTGAACAAACATCAAAATTCTTCCACTCACACTGCATGTCCTGCCCACCGTACTCTGCAAGATTTTATTACTCTACCAATGTCTTGTGATGATTACAGGATATGTAACAAATTATTATTTAACCTCCTCCATTTTTCAGTATATTCATTTCTTTTTTGCCAAGTAGCTTCCTAAGCACCTTGTTTTGCTTAATCCGATTGAATATCAGCCCTCTCTATATTAGTAAGCAAGAGTGGGCGTAATGTTCATAATTATGACAGTCGTAATACATAGTTATCTTATATATAACTATATATGCGAAATCACCTTATATTAAGGGTTTAGCTTAGATTCACCTAGGTCACTAAATAATAACAAATTATATAATGAATTGCCTGACTAAACATATTTCAGATGATAGCCTACTTCATCAGTAAAATCTTGAAACTGTTCCCACACATTACATAATTCATGGAATACTACCATTCTCAAATTATTTCCTCATGAAAAGTGACTTCTGTTTTTGTTAGCTAAAGTAGAGACTAAAAGGGTAATGCTAATTTCTGACTATCTTATCGGAAGGTTTGTACAACCCTTCCCTCTGTGGGAGGGGAAGGGAGTTCGAGCTGTCAGTTGTCACAACTTAATCCTCCCTCTCAGTCTTTTAGGGAAAGGACAGTGGCCAGCTTATTAAGTTGAAGAGAATACTGCTAGAGTTCTTTAGTATGTTTTCTTAGTGTAATTTGGTATATGCAACCGCTGCAGTAGGGAAGCTAGATCTATTACTTTATACCTTTAAAAATATTCAATTATTTTATATTAATCATTTTATGTCTTTAAAAATTGATATATTCAATACTTTATTTGTCATTGCTTTCAATTTCCAAATAAAGCGTGTGTCCATTTGGCGTTTACTTTATATTTATAAATGATTTGATATACAAAAATAAAATAGATTTAGTTTATGTTGATAAATCTAGTTAATCTGATATACTCTGCCATGTAAATTCTGGTGAGTGGAGTAGGTGACACTGTACTCGTCTAGACCTAACAGAAAGTCTCGAATGTCCCTGATTTCTGGTGAGTTTAGGAGGTGACATTGTACTCGTCTTGACCTAGCAGAATATCTCGAATGTTCCTGATTTCTGGTAAGTTATAGGAGGTGACACTGTACTCGTCTAGTATTAGCAGGATATCTCGAATGTCCCTGATTTCTGATTAAATGAGGTGGAGACGCTGTACTTGTCTATCCCACAGGAAAGCTTGAACGTTCTTGAATGTTCTTTATTTCCGACGAGTTAAGGTGGTGACGCTGCACTCGTCAAACATTAGCAGCAGGTGCTTGGCGCTTCTCGAATGTTCCTCCATGTTCTGCTTAAAAGGGGCATAGTAAAAAATTAAAAATCGAGTCACTACATTCTTTCAATATCTCGATGAATGAAAACTGTAAGAACATACAGCTACTAGGTAACGTAGATTCGACTATTGGGCATTTCAAAACTCTCAGCAATAAAGTCACAAAATAATATTAGTCAGCCCCAATAGATCTGAATGCTAAATATTGTAGAATAATATATTTTGTAAAATAATTTAATTTCAGGTTTCCAAATCTCTATAACTCTGTGTTTTGGTTGGAGGAAAACAATTAACCCCTATTTATAATATATTATTATCATATAATCAATTGGCATTTAATGGTAGATTCATGCTATAAAACTAATAGAAAGCTCGAAAATTAAAATTGCTTAAAATTTAATGTAAATTTGCATTATTTTAAAACATGAAGTAGATTATTTGATCAAAGTGAACACTTCCATTCATCAATATAAATAAAAAATTAATCGGGTGATTTAGTCGTTTTTTAACCCGGTAATTTTATACTAAAATAAAAGTATTAATGGGTTTATTTATGTATTTTACGATTGAGCTTACTTTTCGGATAAACTCTAAATCCCGACCCATTAGAACAGTAATTTAATTTCAATATGAAAAAATAATTTGCGAACTAAATTTCAGAGTTATCAAAATATTTGATTTATGATTTTTGTTAGTAACGATTGAAAGTGCAAAATGTAAGAGTATATTTCTACAGCACATACATAATAATTAGGTTCTAATATACCTTACGTTATTTAGAATGTTTTAAAATATTATTTGAACGTATTATATTTGATATTTTGTCGGAGGTATTTTTACTATTCTATAAGTGAATGTATCTAGTAGGCCTAATGGTGGGCACACAGGCTAAGGCATCTACCTCATCTGGTCTGGTTTGCCGATGGTGGGATGTATTTCGAATCTCACCCAGGCGTACTAAGGGTGGATTTACATAAATGGTTTTAATCTTCCCTTCCACGCATATGTCGCAATCCCTAGGGCATAAGTGTTAAAATGTAGAAAGCCGAGGAGGATAATAAGACGTGCTGCAAAATATATATATATATATTTTTACCTTTTCATATAGAGAAAGTAATGTAAAAGTCGGTCTTACAGTAATTTCATCTTTCCCCATGTCTCTTTGTATATTCCAGGGGCACAAAAAAACTTGTCTGTGCTCTAGAGTTACAGCTAAACCGGCTAAATAGATTTTGTTCAAACAGTTATATTTAGATTCTAGCCCTCAAATGAATGACTGCTTTATGAAAATATGAAATTTTTCAAAAATGGATGTAGCAAGTTTGTTAAAAGTTTATAGCTGAAGTGTGTTTCATATGATTAAAAAAAATTGTTTTATTAGTAAAACTTAACTAATTTTTAGTCATTTGGCCATAAACTCTAATCAACTTTATGAGAAAGTGTTTATAGTAATTGTACTGTACTATTTATTTCCCGTTGTAATTTTTAACTTAGCCGCAGTACCGTCATGTTTGTATATTTATTTTAATAACTTGTAATATAAATTGTCTGTATGAATTCAACACAGCAGCCAGCAATATGGAGTTTGTGATCGTTGCTGACACCTTCCAAAGCGCACAACATTGCGAATGATTCGTTTAATCCCCTGAAGAGCTCTATACAGTTGAACAACACTCAGTTCATCCCCTTGTCATGCTGGCTCACACCAAGAATAGGGGGTTGGTCCCAGGGGTGGGTAGCAGGTCTGACACTTGTGCTGCTGAGTCACGATAAGCACGGTGCGACTCTGTCTGTAGTGCCATTCAAGATGAATAACTTTATTCTCGGTGAGATTTGGTGGATTTCCCTTGAGAAAGGGTCAGAGTATGAATGGTTTCCGAAGAACGAAAAGGACCTAATATGGCCGAGAGTGCTAAGGTTATGTTTATGTGTATCTATTGAGGGTGCCACGTTTGAATACCGGGTTGGTGCATAAAATGGAGCGTTTTAGAAGACCGGAAACAAGTCTTTCAAAAGTTCACTATAATCACTTTATTTTAAATTTTATTTTAACCGTTTTCACATTAATGAAACAAGAACTTAAGAAAATAACCGTTTGGATGTTTCTGTTTTTGTTGAAGCGGCGTCTACGACTCAGTTAAAAATGCTTTTCAAAGGAGAGTTTTTAAAAGGTTGCGTTCTCTTCATAAATTAAAATGGTGAAACAGCTTAAGAACAGCTTATGATATAATACAAAACCATCTTCGGTTGTGTTCATGTGTTCTTTACAAAATAAAAACGTTTTATTTTGAAACTAATATTTTGTACGGCTTTTTCTCTAAGTTATAAAATAACATTTATTTAGTTTGGTGGCTAGTCGTAAAAAGATACAATTGAGAGCTTTTAATCTATTATTTCATGTACTATAATATCAATTCACTTGTTTGTTTTTTATTACCTGTTCAGATTTTACACACAGATGTCATTTAATCTAATGAGGTAGGGATGAGGAAAGAATCGTTTCAGTTAGAGGTAATGCGTGGAGGTAGAACAGGAAACAAGTCAAGAAAAACCACCCTCATTATATTCGACCGGGATTCGAACCACAATATTCCCATCTTCAGCAGACCAGTCAGTGTAACACAAGAGTGACGCCTTTGACCATTCAGCCACCATATATGGTAGAAATGAATGAAGTAGAATTTAGAGAAAATATAATTGCATTTGCGTGGAAGTAAAGTGTTAAATTTGGACAGGATGCGAGCCCCGACCTCATTACAGGCAAATAATACTAAATAAGATTGTCACTAGACCACGTTCCAAACATTGCAGATAGTTGAAATACTAATTTAATATATAATAATACCCGCCTCGGTGGCGTAGTTGACTAACGCGCTAGTCGTGTTGAGCTCAACCGCTGAGGACGGGGAGATCGAGGTTTTAATCTCGGTCGGGTGAACTGGGGGTGGTTTTTCCTAAATGGTTTTCCACTCTCCCTCCACGCAAATGCGGGTTCACTTCCTATAAATTCAACCCTCCCAATTACTAATCCATTAGCGTAATTAGTACTTAAGCGTATAACCCGAACGGGTAGTAAGACGCGGTGCTAAATATTATTAATATATAAATAATCAATTATTTGATAATATCACGTCTTAATACCCATTCGGGTTATGCGCATATGTACTAATTACGCTAATGTGTTAGAAATGAGGAAGGTTGAATTTAGATTAAGTGTACCCACATTTGCGTAGAGGAAGAGTGGTAAACCATACTCAGTACACCCGTCCGAGATTCGAACCTCGATCTTCCCGTCATTGGTTGCTGTCTAGTCTATTGCGGGAATGGCGCCTTACACCTTGTGGCCCCCGAAACGTGTTATTTTAAGGTGGGGATTAAAGTACGCGAGGGAAGCTAAGTGTTTTTGCAGTTTTTATATTAAAATATTGCTCCAGTAGCAATGTTTAGTTTAATTTTCTTCATATGGTGATATCAACAGTTGTTGAATATCTGTCATGAGCATAGCGGTATTAGATGAAAAACTTTTTTAACTAAGAGGAAAAGCTGTCATTAAATTCCAGGACACCCTTGACAGATATTTACCAACTGTTTGTATCACGGTGTGAAGAAAATTAAACTTAACGTTGCTACCGGAGAAATATCTTATTTATTTTGGACAAAGAGATGTTTTGCTATAAAAAATTGCAAAATTCCTGGCCTTTTTTCATGTCCCCTTTTACCCCGCCTTAAGGACTTTGTGTAACTGTGACGTTACGGTAAGTAAAGATAGGATTTCCCATATTAAAAAAATGTATTTACCTTTTATTCAGTGAGTTTTAAAGATATAGCATTGAACCAAGAAACTAAAGTCCTTAAATAATTTTTAAAATAGTCTTAACTTATCAAAAAATTTTTTAAAACCTTCAAGTAGTTTTTTTGTAAATTCATTTTTTTTAACCGTCCACAGTTTGGTTTTATTCACGAGAATGACCTGTTGGCATTTTCCTACTGGGACGTAGATTAAAAAATGTCCGTGGAATGTATATCTATAATAAGAAGCAAGAAAAAGTTGATTTTGAAATGCTAATCAATGTTGTCAAGGCGCAAATGGTAGAGTGGGTGTTTATACTCGTCAGTTGAAGAGGGTAAGTGCTATAAGCCAGTGAATTAGAGGCCTAATAGGGTGAACTGCTCATATTATTTCCTCTCTTTCTATTTCATAAATTGGCGTTTAAGTGTGATTGTGTTTAATGTGCTCAGGTGCGTCATGTTAAGATGCAACCCGCTTCTCAAAATAGCTTCTAAATCCCCAAGCAGGTAACGTCGTTAATATTCCCCTCAAACTAAAGTAGTTTTCAATAAAGTAGCACTTGAACCGAGACTGTCAGGGGCCTCACGTGACCCCCAGCTCGCGGTTTCGTAATCCTTGTTAGAACCCCCTCCCCCACCCTTTTCCATTCCCATCACACACCCTGGTGACCACATGAGGGTGCTCTCACCCTAGCAAAATTCGATAAAAGTCTTCGTACCCTTAATTGGTGACTCAATTAGCCGGAGGATTTTTCCAAAACTGAAACCAACACAGTTTTAATGTTATTTAATCGGCTTAATTTCTTCCCCTTTTTCTCGAAATATCGGTTATTTTGTTGATCGGTGGAGTTTACGAATTATTAGTTGTAGACCGGTTTCTCCAGGGGTTTACCGATATATTTTTGAGGACTTTGTTAAAAAATCATTAATTAGAACGATGAAGCTGGAAATTATCAACACTACACAATTATTAAATATATTATATAAAAGGCGAAGCTTGGGGGGATGGACGATTATAATTACGGGAATCAAAATTAAGAGTAGTTTACTAACGGATAAAAAAAGAAAAAATCTATTTTCTCAAAATCGGCTCTAACGATTTTGATTAAATTTAATTTATGAGCATTGATTAATATTACAAACAAAATGGCTACTCTTAATTTTTCGTCTAAATGACTTTAAGAGTTCCGTACAGATGCGTATATTCTAAATGTTTATCATATTTCCGTAGCTCTTTGTGATATGAAATTATTTATCATTGCAAATATGTAGGTTTATTTGTGTTAAAAATCTTTTATTTGAAATATATTTTTATAAAACCAATAATTTCTGAGATATTGGCAAATATATTAATAATATTTGTGTGAGCTTTAGTTTTACAGATATACTACTTAAGTTTTAACGCATTAATTCTCTAATGCCATAGAATAAGTAAATAAGTAAGTCTATCAACATGTTGTTATTTTTCCTTTAACCTCTTAGGGGAAATGTTTGTACAGCAATGATATCTCTATCATTTTAGACTCAATTGTAGTGAATACTTACCTATTTTATTGGTCAAAATTTTTAAATGATTAACTTAATAGCAATGCGATGACCTGAAGATCAACCCCTAATACAACGTCAAAAATTTTAACAGGAAGTCAAAATTTTAATACGAAGTGTTGACCCTTGTGGGTCCACTAGCGATCTTTTTTTATTGGTCAGAAATGAGGACTTTTATCCTTTAAAAATAAAACTATAGCATATAAAACCGGAAGTAAAAAATTGTTTTATGTAAGTATAGCGTAATTTGCGCTCGGGTCTGCTAGTGTGGATTATTTCGTTTCGCATATATTACGAGTTTTGAGTAAATATCTCCATTTTTAGACAATGGAGCGAGAAAGTCAGTGCGGAGTTCCATACCATTTATTTCTTAGGCGCAGATATCACTAGAATAATATGAATAACACACAAACCTTATTTGTTAAAAATTGGTTTCTAAGGAATATTTCGTCCTCCACAATATCTAATCGAACTTTTATTCAAACACTAGTTCTGATATGTTTAAATTTAAAATATAGAATTGTGCAGCAAATGCTTCAAATTTATGTTTAAGTTCTGTTAGCGTATTTTTTTCAATCACCGGAAATGGGCTTATCAAATTACATATATTTAAAAGTTCATCGTATCATTTTTTTTAAAATTAATTTCAAAGTATATTTAAAGTTAATTATATCGTTTTCTAAAAATTTATAATGCATGCGCAAAACAAAACAAAACAAAACAAAATAAATTGTTTTCGCTAAATCGATCACTTTAGCTTTTATAAGTGAAATATGGTCAAATTTGTAGATTTAAATGAGAATTAATAAAAATATTCCAATAACAAAAAAATATTTCTTCAGTATAAGCAATTAATTCCGTCAATGAAAGAATATCGGTAAAATATATGTTAGGACCCCCATTAAAAGATCCATTTTGTGACCAGAAGCAAATATTTAAAGATAAAGAAGAGGTAAAAGAAAATGGAAACACAACAATTTAAACAAGGTTGTACCTATTTAACACATGCTTCGGTGGCCGTATGGTCTAAGGCTCCACTCTAATGTTAGACTAGACTGCTGACGATGGGAAGATCAGGGTTAAAATCCCGGTCGGGTGTAAATGAGGGTGGTTTTTCCAAAATAGTTTTCCACTCTCTCTCTCCATGCAAATGCAAGTACACTTCCTCAATACGTGGTGCTAGAAAAAATCTTTTTAACCTACTATCATTGGATTGTTTGGTATGCACACATTTTTGCCGTAATTTTTCTATTTGTTGCATTATATCACTAACGTAAGAATTAAGTTATTATTTTAAATAAGGGATAAATATTTTATTTACCGATGTACAATCATACATAAATCAGAGATTCTATGATAATGTAAAGTGTAAACAAATAATGACTGTACAGATGACCCACTGCCCACACAGCAGAAAAGAAGAGAATTCACTTGGAAAATCGGGTTTTAGTCGCAAGATACTATTTTGCCGACATCTTGGATCCCTAATCTATACAATTAATATTCCTTTGTCAAAATCGGTCCAGCCGTTTTCTCGTAGCTTCAACAAGAGAAAATAGGTCTATCACATTATATATAAGATAGAACATAATTATTTTATTTTTAGAATGAAATAAATTTGTATTTTCTCATTTACAAGAGTGATTTGTATATTTGTATTTTTTTTATCACGTATTACTATCCGTGAGGGCTATCTACATTTTTACACGGGTTAGGAATGAGGAAAGTTTATATGTATTTTTTTTTATCACCGTGTCTAATCACCTGTTCAGGATATATGTATATATGATAATTACTCTAGCGGAGTAGGGATGAGGAAGGAAACATTTGAGAGGTAATCTACCTATATTTACATGGGAAACAATTTAGGGAAAATCCCCCTTGGTAGACCCGACTAGGATTTGAACCCTAATCTCCCCATCAACAGCAGGTTAGTCTAACACGAGCGTGACTGACGTATTAGACCGTTCGGCCACTGAAGCGGGTAGGAAAGTATAAATTGAAGGAAGTGTACTCGTATTTACGTGGGGTGAATTGAGCCCCAGTCTTTCTGTCAAAACCAAACAACACGAGACTGACGTATTTGTCCGCATGCCCTCCGGTGTGGGTTAATCCCGACAGCTGAGTGTATTTGGTTATGGATGACGTCCACGGAGGTCTGGGCTTTAATCCCTGTCGGAAGTAATGATATGTTGTTTCAACATTTTCCCAGGCGAATAATGGTAAATTATCAATCATTTTCTCATTCATCCTGTTCCTTTAGATTATAAGTAAGAGAAAAATACTATAGATAGTAAAATCCCCTAAAATTTGTTTTCATATTTGATTTAAAAAATTAATCATTCATCAGCGATAGTTGTATTAAAACAAGTTTACTGTGGGTATGCGAGATTCGTAGAATAAAATCTCCATAATTTTATCAATTATGTTTTTATCGCAACGTTTAATATATACCGTTTCAAATCCATCTTTGACTGAAAAATATTCCTCCAATTTATATTATCACCAGCGTTCTCGTCTGCTTTACATCGGAGTGACTCGGGTGCAAAGCGGCCTAACCAACAAAATGACGAGATGACACGGCTGAATTTGGCAATTTATATTTTAACCGTTCACGCATATTATTAATTTAATA
The DNA here is from genome assembly GCA_902155825.1 of Timema genevievae. Lineage (NCBI taxonomy): Eukaryota > Metazoa > Arthropoda > Insecta > Phasmatodea > Timematidae > Timema > Timema genevievae. Next base: position 49,445 of record CABFWO010004812.1, read on the forward strand.
AATGTTATTTGAATCATTCAAACACAATCTGTAGTATGTGTTGATACTTCTTATACAATCTGATCGTATCCCAACTACAATATAGCTGGAGAGTGTTTTTTTAATTCAAAGCAAAATTTCTAAAATCAGAATATAATAAATGGAACTCTTTAAGGAGGAAGATGTCAGTTCAGTTCCATTATTATAGATAAATTCAGTATGTGAATTAATTATAAAAATACTACTCAAGAAGTTAGTTTTTCCTAGATGTTTAGCTATTTTTGTAAAATAAAGCGTAAAATTAATGAAAATAGGTTTAACGGTTGTTCTAGTGTCCCAACTTAATGTTAGTATCATAATCATATTACTAAATTATTATAATTTTACTCGGTTACATGGTCATCATTGCGTTTTAGATTAATTTAAGTATATTAATATTACCTCATTTCCCGGTCGTCCTTGAGTTTTAGATTAATATTACCTGGTTTACCAATCGTCCTTGAGTTTTAGATTAATTCAAGGATATTAATATTAACTAGCTTCCCAGTAGTTATCGAGTCTCAAACTAATTTGAGAATGTTAATATTACCCGACTTCCTGAGTTCGAATCTATTCGATTATTAAGGTCGTCTCTTAGTAGTGACGTTCGGGTATACGCATATATTAATTACTCTAATTGAATCGGTTAGGGATGGTAGAATTTGAAATAAAATACACTCGAGTTTTCGGGGAGGATGTGGTAAGCCATTCAATGAAAACCACCCGGCCGGTATTCGAATCCCAATCTTTGTCACCAGCAATTCAATCTAGCATGTGACCACCAATGCGAGTTATTACATTAATAAGCTGATCTTATAGTCATATATGGGCCCTATATACACGTTTATGTATTTAGACTGCCACCCCAAATTTTTATCTGCGTCTGGAAACAATATCTTCCCTCCTTTCCCGTGAATATAAATTCAAATTCACACAACTCACTCACCGTTTATTTGAAAGATATCACCTTCCTGCTAGTTATTAATTTTAATACTTTGAAAATTATTTTATAGCTTGTATTTGGAATTAGAACGTGGTCTACCTATTTAAACTGCTTAACTACTTACAACCATAATTTTTTTTTAGCAATAGTTACATAAATACTTTTCAAATATGCAGTGGTTATATTATTTATATATATAATAAAATTGTTAATTTAACAACAAGATAATAAATAATTTGTAATCGATGTCACAAGAGTAATTGTACCCCCTTTTTCTATCAAATTTAATTTTGAGGATAGCTTTGAGAGTTTGGATGGACAAGGTTAAAAAGTTTAGAAGTGCAAAGGAGGATGAAGGCTCATACCTTGTATGAAAAGTGTACAGGGAAATAACTGTACTCGTATGACGTGGCAACATGGCAAACATGTATTGTAAACAATACCCTTGCTCTTCACAATAATAATAATTACAATGAAAACTACGAGGAACAACTGTTGAGAGAATGAGTTTGAAATAATTAACAAGCGGTGTTACCATATGAAGCTCGGAGACTACAAAGTTGCGCTTGTGATACAACTACCTTGTGCGCTTTTGATGTACGCTGAACAGGTACACATATTCAGTCTGTGCGCTTTCAGTACGTGGCCATGTTTTTACTTTCTCTCGGAGAGAGAAGTATTATGATCATAAAAAAATAGACAGATATTTTTTTATATAAATTTCGACGTTTCATGACCCCCAATAACAGAAAAGTTGTTTTTTGCGATACCATCTGTTTGTATCTTGAACTAGAGCCGAAACCATTTTACCGATCAAGCTAAGATTTTGTATCTAGGGAGCTCTTAAGGTTTCCTTGAGGTATTTATGGAACTAGATATCTAACCCTAAATTAAGGATAATTTACAGAATGGAAAAAAGAGATAAAATAGATTTTCTCAAGATCTGCTCTAACAATTTTGATTACTTTTTTTTATCCAGACACGGTTTGACATTATAAACAAAATGGCAGCCCTCCTTTTATAATGAACATTACTTTAAGGGTACTTATACATAAACATAAACTTCCAATTTTGATCATATATCCGCAACTATTTGAGATACGAAATATCCTAACATTGTAAAGTTTTAGTATTATATTAATATAATTTTATAAAATCAGTATTTTCTGAGCTGTGAGCGTGTATATATAAATATTATTAAAATCTTTGAAATATGTAATTGATAGTTATGCTCTTTGGTGGACGTAGATGCTCCTCTTTTCTCAACATTTCTCTAACCGTGTGTATTATTTAATTTATGCTTTTTATTCTGCATCAATGTATATTATTTACTCTCACAAATTTTACGAACTTTTAGTAAATATTTATATTTTAATATAAACGAAAGAAAGAGTCTGTGCGGCTCACCGTACCATTTATTAATGATTAAGGCGGCTGTGCACGTACCGATAAAATCAGTTTTTAGTGCCTACACCGATACCAGCGTGGGCTGCTCTACAAACACCGATATGATTACTGTCCGTGCTTGAAAGAGGTGAATTTTTGTTAGGTATGTCGAGCATCCAACATGGCTCCTATGCGTAATATGTTCTTTTTTATGTGTTTTATGTGTTTCATCTTTGGAGGAGACGACGTCAAAAGTGGAGAGAAAAAGAATGTCGGGAGCATCCTATAGTTTTTATCACACAAACACGCTCTGTTGTCCACTAATTCAATCAAAGGGACCATGTCATATTTGAACTTGTTAGACAGTTTATCCAACAGCTTTATAATACACAGCTAAAACTATATAAAGTTTAATTTCAAAGAATAACGAAAGAGCAAGCCACCAGACTCTCGAGAGACGGAACTAAAACAATGCCAGATCACAGCTAGAGACGAGTACGCACCTGCTTTGCGCGCTGATATCGGTGTATTTATCCAGGGGACCACCGGCATCATTCAGACATATCGGCAACCGTCACGATAATGTTGTCGTTTCTTTATCGTGACCACACCGATTTTATCGGCACGTGCACAACCGGCCTTACACTGCGACAACTTGTCCAATCAGCCATATAATTTGCCAGGAATGCAACTGGAAACAATATAATTTTATTTTATTATAATTGTTATATTAAAGTACTATAATTTGATTTCACCCGCCTCGGTGGCGTAGTTGGCTAACGTGCCAGTCGTGTTGAGCTAGACCACCAAGGACGGGGAGATCGAGTTTCGAATCTCGGTTGGGTGAACTGGGGGTCGCATTTCCTAAATGGTTTTCCACTCTCCCTCCACGCAAATACGGGTTCACATCCTCTAAATTCAACTTTCCCAATTCCTAATCCATTAGTGTAATTATTACTTAAGCGTATAACCCGAACGGGTAGTAAGACGAGGTGCTAAAAAAAAATATTTTGATTCCGAGATTTTAAGAGTCTACCTCAAATCCGATTAACCGGGAAGTTACTGAATTATTCTAGAACCAAGGCTCTCCTCAACATTTATTTTTCTATATTCTTCATTTGACAAACGTGAAATTGATATCAGAAAAATAAAAATATATACCTATATATTTTTTCATTTTTGTATAATATTTAAAATTTATTGAATTTTAAAAAAATTCAATGGTTTCAGTCGTCTTAAGCCCACTGTTTTCTACTGGAACTATACAGAATCACACCACGATGCGACGTCTGGTTGGAGCTGTATCATCTACCTAAATTAGGTGCTATCTGCGAGATGCGACGTCTGGTTCGAGCTGTATCACCTACCTAAATTAGGTGCTATCTGCGAGATGCAGACGTCTGGTTCGAGATGTATCACCTACCTAAATCAGGTGCTATCTGCGAGATGCGACGTCTGGTTCAAGCTGTATCACCTACCTAAATTAGGTGCTATCTGCGAGATGCGACGTCTGGTTCGAGCTGTATCACCTACCTAAATTAGGTGCTATCTGCGAGATGCGACGTCTGGTTCGAGCTGTATCACCTACCTAAATTAGGTGCTATCTGCGAGATGCGACGTCTGGTTCGAGCTGTATCACCTACCTAAATTAGGTGCTATCTGCGAGATGCGACGTCTGGTTCGAGCTGTATCACCTACCTAAATTAGGTGCTATCTGTGAAATGAGACGCGCTCTTAAGCATCAATTTGAAACAAGAACACAATGGATGGAAGCCACATTTTGTGGACGTAAGCAGTAATACAAACCACACATAATAATATTTTGATAGGCACGCTTAAAAGGGTTCACTTTATTCCGATTAACTGGTGATGGGAAGATCTGGATTCAAATCCCAGTCGGAGGTATGAGGTTTTTTTTTTCAAAATTGTTTATCACGTTTACTTAAAGCAAATGCACTCAAATTCTACCTTTCCTACCTCTACCTCATTAGTATAAATATATAGATAGCCCAGACGAGTAGAAAAACTCATATAAATCTTTTTTTTAATGTTTAAAGTCTCGTGATATTATTTATAAATAATATTAATCTATGTCAGAATTGGAAAATGTAGTATGAAGATGTCCCCTCCATTCATTCTAGAGGTTATCAGCCTTACCTTGTCTGATTACACTATAGACTTATCTTATAAGCTAAACCATGGTGGAACCATTTAAGGTGAATACGATACCTTTCAGGATAATCGCAGAGTAGGGCCTACATCTTGAATATTTGAGAAATTATTTTTTAAACTGTATGTTTTATAATTAATTTTAAAAAACTCCATAGCGTCATCCCGCAAGCGAGCTATACCGACCAATTGACCACCATCTGTTGATGAAGATAGAGCCAACTTCTGAGGATAGAGGCTGTCATATAGTCAGCACAATGAACCCTCAAGCCATTAATCTCAGTTTTTTAGACCGGATCAATTACTTTTTCATTCAATTAGCTCCTCATTTATCTTCACGAGGCTGAGTCTGACTCCGTTCCAGACACACAGCTTCACAGAAAATGTTCAATCATCAGGGATCGAACCCAGGACCTCTTGATCAGTAGCCAGGAACTTTGACTATAGAGACGATCAGTTTCAATGTTAAAAAATTAAATAGTTACATACATTTTAAAAAAACTCCGCAGAACGTCTTAACTAGCTGCCGGTTTATCAGTATTTACTCTTATGGAAAAAGAAAAAAAGAAAATTGACCCTCAGTATATCCAACCGGGATATGAACCTCACCCTCCCCGTCACTGGCGAACAATATTTACGCTGGTGGATTAGGGATGAGACAGATAGTATTTAGATAAATTGTAGCAGCAATCTTATGGCATAGAAAACCATAATCTTAGCACACTTGGCCAAGATTTTAACCCTGACCTTCCCGTCACGGGTAATTCAATATATTGGAGGAGTGACATCTTAAATCAATGATTTTCAACTCGCGGCACACTGAACAAGGCACTAAAATTGTCAAGGCACACAATCAGTTTTTAAGACGAGATTTTATTAATAAAAAAGATTATGCTTAAAGTTCAGTTGCTAAAACTATAATAACTAAGAAAGTTGAATTTAGATGAAGTGTGCCCACATTTACGTGGCGCAAGAGTGAGAAACCATTTTGAAAAAGCCTCGGTACATCCGACCTGGATTCTAACCCTGATCTCCCTATCATCGGCTGTCTAGTCTATTGCAAGAGCTACGCCTTAGATCATGCAGTCACGGTATTGACATCCACGTTGATGCGAGTCATTTTCAGGTACAAAGAGTTTTCGAGTTTAATTTCTCATGCCCCCTCGGAGAGAGAAAGTATTGTGATCTTCAATAAAATGCATTCTATATTTTGATGAATGTATTTAAAAAGTATTTATTTTCACAACCAAATTTTTTTCGTAGCTTATTTTTTTTTTATCAACTCCCGAATTCCCGCGGCACACCGGTTGAAAAACGTTGTCTTAGACGATATGACCACCAAATGCAAATTTTTTTTAAATATAGAAAATAATTCAAAGAAATCATTCCACAACGAGATCGCCAAGAGTCGGTAAGCCCCGTGTGAACGATTATTATTTGTTTCTAGGAGACCGCCTCATATCACTTTTCCCCGCAAGTCCACCATTTTAATTTTAATTTCACTTTGGCTGTGTTTGATATTATATTAGGTTTCCACTGTAGCGAGTGTGTGATTCCCT
>CABFWO010004813.1:0-36575 GCA_902155825.1 Timema genevievae
GTGCTGATGTACCCTTTGTTTACCCTAGATGGTGGCAAGCTTACCTTGCTTAGTTCCACTATGGTGCAGCTTAAAGAATAATACCACAGTGAATCTGTCAAGGCGAAACTGCTTCCTTTCAGTGTAAACTGAGTCTACATGTTTTTGCAGGGGAAATTATTTTTCTATGTAATTTTTTGTTTGGGTTTCCAATTTTATTTATTTTACTTTCTAAGCCTGTAAGTCTTTGAGCAAAAGGGACTAAGTCCACAAATTGTGCAGATCTAGTTAGGAAGGTGTACTCCAACCGTTGACTTAAAGAGATAAGTAATTAATTTTGAATTAGAAAAGACGATAAAGCAATTTGTAATTGGAGCCATTTCAGGTTTTATTGTCTTTCTTTTTTTATGATTTTTAACTTGATTTTCCTTACTTTCTTGTGTTAATATCTTTTCCTCAGTAAATCTGCAAATTGACCTCCATAATAATAATTATATATAGTATGATTTTGGTAGGAAGAACAGTAGAAATTAGTTACTAAAGTTATTAAAACAATTTTAATATATTATTACATCAAGTCATGCTATCTCCAGCTGTCACTTTTGATAGATATTATCAATACCTTTAAAATAACAGAAATAATATGATAAAATGTTATCAATGTTGGTTGCAAAGAAATATGTTTGAATTTCCTCTACTGTTCTTCCAACCAATATCAGGGTATATATATTCTATGACCATGAACAAAATAAAAAATAAAAGGTTAACTAATGCATATCCTATGGATGTTAAAAAGATCATTCTAAAAGAGATGACATCACTGATAATTTTAGATAAAACAAAGCCAACCGCTAACTATTTTGAAACTATCTCATTTATCAAAGCTTTCCTTGTTTTTATCCATCTAATTGATAATTATTATGTACTATTTATAAATTAATGCATATATAAATTATTTTAACCATTATAATTTAAATGATAGTAATAAATATTGATAGGTGAGCTGCATAATAAATTATTTAAAAAATAGACTTGTATTATCCGTGTTATTAATTATTGGACACACATTGATTTATTATTTGGGACTGTAGCTTGTGGCACTGACGTTCACAGTTGGGAAGGAATGGTGTTAAAATGTGTGCAGCATTTAGGAGATTATTTTAAAAGTGGCAATACAATGGGCACCACTTAATGTGATCGCATTGGGACTGAGAGGAATTGATAATAATAAACGATGCCACATTAAATACAGATGAATTGTTATAAATGATAACAAGAAGAAACTACAGTATTAATTTTACCATGTTTTTGCTTTAATTCTTGTATGTTAAGGACAAATTACATATGAAAATGTACTGTATAAACTTTTACTCTATTTACATTTTTTTTAAATATGAGAGAAATTACATAAAAAGTACTATACATACATTATTATGTTAAAAAAATACTAAACATAACAAAAGTGCTCTACCTGATAAATTGAGTTTATATCGTAATACGCTGCATTGGTTATAACGCAAAGAATACACATACATAATGTTTATCACTTGCAGAAAACACTTGAAGCTAGAACTAAACAAGTAATCTAAGATTATTATCCTACTATTTTCACTGTACAGATTTGAAAAACAACTCGAAATTTATTTACAGAAATATAAATGTGATGGGGTTTTTCTAACTTTAAGCTTTTATAAGTGTTTATGTTGGTGGCCCTAAATTACCAAAAAATTATAACATTAACCAAAGTTTTGATTACAATATACGAAGACTCTCATATGTTTAAGCATACAAATGATCGGGTCTACAAGAAACTGATAACAATAACTGATTGATGACATTATCCATGATCACAATAAGCGGAGCCTACTGTCCTTTCAATTCTGCATCTGGAAACATTTTTTAGGAATAAATTTAGAGACCCTAAAACTAGAGAAAAACTCGTATGATAGTGTGTGCCACATAAAGGTAAATGTTCCATCAAATGACATACTTTGCCAAACTTTTTGATCTTCCATTGTTTATACACAGTGTGTTCAGCGACCTGGTAAATATGGAATTTGCTTGGTCAGGGAAAGTCAGGGAATTTGATCAAATTTCTGGAATGTTCACATATTCACTAAAATAATATGCAACTTTCATTTACAGTAATAGCATTTTTCTTTCAATTAATACTGCCACAAATCTCTTTTAACACAGTTATCACTGTTGAACATACTAATCTAAATTCTCAGTCAACATGTTATGTTCATGTCATTTCCCCCCGTGAATCTTGAGCTAAAGTTGAGTCATGGTGTAAGGCGATCTTTTAATTTCTCAATATTAGCTTGCTGAAATAATAGCCCATCACTAGAGGCTGAACTGCTTTAACCCCTTCATTGTGTGACACAATTTTAGAATGTGTGTGTGTCAAAAAAAATTATAACTTCATGTTGCAATCTTAATAAAATAATGTTTGGCACATATAGTGACTGGCATTTGGCTCTGGAAAACATGGAAAAGTCAGGAAATTTTAAAATATAGTTTTGCTGGAAACCCTGATACACTAAACAATGTTGTCGTCAATTATACAACCTCATGATTGTTGTAATATTACAGGCGAGTCCAATGTGTACACACTAGGCAACATTGGTGCGCATCGTATTGTGTGCACAAAGCTTCCCACCGTAGGTCACACCCGAGAAGCCATGACTGCTGCTGGTAACACAACTACAAGACTGCTTGGTAAGTTGGATTACAACACTCACACTAACTTCATGGTGTAATTTGACTGACTGCCCAGCCATTCGTTACAAGTCAATAACTATTTATGAATCTCTGGTGTGATAAATATTTTAGCAAGGCTCTCTTTCATAGTGACGAAAGATTGGTAACATATGTTAATATGCAAACTCTTGACTCTAGAAGGGCATATATAATTGATTTACTTATTAATGCATTTCTGTAACTAAGTAATCTAGTTACGTTTTTCCTTAATACTTTTGTTTTTATGTTCTTATTTCATGATTCTCTACTCCACGATGTTGAGATTGTTTTGTTTGTCGAAAGGCACATTCCAGAAGGTGGACCATGTGTTCCTTGTTGGTGTTGGAGGGGGAGTCCCCCACTTCACGGACTACAACAAGCATGTACGTCTGGGAGACGTGGTGGTGTCTCACCCTATTGAAGGTCACAAGTATGTACCCTGTCCTCACAACTATCTATTGTAGTACCTCAGGAAACACCTTAAAAAGAATTTGCTTTTAATTGCAAACTTCATTCTAATTCAGTTTGAAAAGTGAATTGAAGAGGTTAATCTTCAATCTAGTGTAATTGTCCCCAAAATTGATAGCATATATGCATACTTTATCTACTGTAGATAGGAGCTATAGGAATGTGAGGGTTACTGGCCCTCTAGGACGAGGTAAGTGGGCCCTTTAGCAGGTAGCGCATGTGACAAGCCTTTGTGCAACAATGTGTATTTTAATTCAGAAATATTTGCTAGTGTTTGGTGGTCTGGCTCCAATAGCTGTGGCAAGCCAAACGTCCGTGTGAATACATTCAGGGTATATTCAACCAAGTTGCGGGATCCCCAGCCCCATGGACCAGAGGCTGCTAATTGGCTCGTAGCAGTACTAGGGGGATAAAGCTTCTTTCAAATGTTATGTTTCATTCTTTACTATACTGTACTTTGGGTGGTGAAATCCACTCAGTCTGTCTTGGTCGACTGTTTGCTTGTGTGGCAGCCCACAAACCCAGCAATGCTGAAGTGTCAATTGTTGTTATAACACATGGGACAACATTTGACACAATGAGAAATGAGAGTAAGAGTTATAGACACTCCAGGACAGGATATAGAAGGCACGATAAAGGTGGTATGGCCATATGAGGAGAATGGAGGGGGAAAGGATGCCCAGAAGGATGTTGGATTTGGAGGTGGGGATTGGAGGACGAGAGGAAGACCAAGGGACAGATGGATGAATGGAGTAAGGAGGAGTGCGGAGGAGAGAGGAGAGGACTGGTCCCAGGTGGAGGGAGAGAGATGGTTGGAGGAAAGGGGGTGATGGAGAGGCTTCTGTCCCAAACAGACCCAGTCATTGGCTGGAAGCAGTTCATATGATGATAATGATGATAAGAGTCAATCTCTTCAACACATTTGGTCAAGTTGGAAATGTATTTATTTAAATAGTGTACAGTTTTGGACTATGATTGCAGGGGTGACTCAACCTTTTATCCAAGCACAAATTTTTAAATCTCCAACTTTATTAGAGAAAGAAGAAATCATCTCTAGAACTTTCCATTTTGTGTCAATGGCAGCCAAACCTTATTTGTGTAGAGCAGTAGTTCTCAAAGGGGATGCTGCGAAATTTTGGTCGTTATTTTACTGAAAATTAAAAAATTATATATTAAATAAAAATATATAAAGAGGAAAAAAATGAGCATTTGAAATATATTTATAATATAAAATAGTTGAAACAATGAAATATACTAATAGCTCGAGTTAATGTAACACATGGGCTTGTCTTTTCTTGCACAAAACCTCTATTCTTGGACGTATTTAATATGATAAACAGATCCATATTTCCTGTTCAATGGAAATAAGTTGTTTCTCATTTCTTTTTCTTTATATTTATTAGTGCCGAAAATCCCAGTTCACAGAGATACACAGTAGAAAATGGCAACATCGTTCTTAAAGCACATTCGGACACTGCTGGGTACTCCTTCTTTGCTAAAATCAAAAACTTAGCAAGTGGTAGTTTTTCATATTTCAACTGTAGGGTGCGATCTACCTGCAGTTCAGCGAGTTCTTTAGCGTGAATATAACCTTAACAGGTAATAGGGCATATTACTTAGGGAAAAAACTGTCTTTTTATATGCCATTACTAAAAATAAAATTGAGTAATTATAATATATAATATAATGCGCGACACAAAATATAAATAATAGGACGCTAAAATATTGTGAAAAAAATTTCAATTATCAAATAAATAAAAAAAACAGTGTGACAAAAAAAATTCTGCTTTCAGCAAATATCCCAGATTTTTTAAGAGGGTTGGGGGGGGGGGAGGCTATATTTATAACCAACATGACTTGGTTCGATATAAACATGGCACTAATATATAAGTTTTAAATCAATGTAAGCACTATTCACTTGTAGGCTCAACAATTGATGCTATTATACAAAGCTGGACAATAGAAATTGAAAAGGACAGCTTGGACGGTGGAGGGTCTGATAAAATATATTCACAATTTTGAATGTAGGTTACATGTGCCGAACTCAAGGGGACAATGTTTATACATTTTTAACATTTGATTGACTTGCGGAAGCTAAAACCCGTAGAAATAATTTAAAAAAATACCCTATATATAATTCTTATTGGCCCTGATGCATTTTTAGTAGTAACTAAAATCAATAATCATTCAATTTATATTTTTATGTTTAAAAAATAATGATTTAAATAAAATATCGCCTATTCTAGGACATGTGAAATCTACTTGCACACCACTGAAAATAATATAATAGCACATTTATAGCACTTACAACTCAGAGAGATAATTGACACTGAAATCACTATAAAAATATAATGTAAACACTACACAAACACTAGTTAACTACAAGAATATTATCAGCAATAATATAAACTAGTACCAGGCAGCAACCCCAAACCCTCTCATTCAATATTTTCAGAAATATTATCCCTTCTTTTCTTCCTTTTCTCTTAATATTTTTGTAAACTTTTAATAAAACAACAAAGTGATGTGCTGGCTAAGTAACCTCAAAAGTCATAAAACCATGAATAGGATTATGTTGTAGGCACTTTTATTTTTTTTAATATATTCATAATTCAAGCTAATGTAATGTTATTTCTTTATTGATAAATAATTAAAAGTTTGTTTGGTTTAAATATTTTTTCAACACTTAAAAAATTTCCCTATGAAATTTTGGTCTGGCTACTTCCTTGGTTTTGGTGTTAGTTTATACTAAAAAGTGCTAGTGAATACAGACAATCTGACACTAATGAAATGAACTTTCCTGTGTGTTATTTTTATGAATGATTTTCCTTTTTACCAGGTATGTATATGTTTACTGTGAAAACACCAAGAGCACAGGAGCAGGAACGTATGAGTTTGAAACCAAAGCTTACAGCCCTGCCAACCTAGGTCTGCAAGAGATAGCTGTCAAACTTAAACTTCAGGTTAGTGTTAATTTTTTTAACATAAATAATTTATATATGTGTGTATGTATCACATTCATTGTTATTTTCCTGTGTTTGACCTTTTATGTTCCTATATATTTATCCTATAATTTTTAACAAATTTCCTTTTTATTTCCTTTATGTTTTTTGGTCTCCTCTTTAAGAAGATGCATCACGCATTTCACACTACCTACTGATGACTTTTGATAGAATGAAATGAGGGATTTGGTGGTAGCAATGGCTTTTCTTCAGGAGGCTGCCATTAACTCTCTTCTTTTTAAAATCTGTATTATGTTTGTTCCTTTCAATTGTTCACATCACTCTTTCCTGTAACTTCTTCCAAATACAACAGCGTTTAGTTTTTAGGCAATTGGTAGGGACATGCAACATGCACATTTGCGATGGCACAAATTTTTACACAATATATACTGTTTTCACACGAATAAAACAAATTTAACCTTTTTTTCTAAATAATACAATTTCTTTGTAATTTGACAAATACCATGTCATGCAATATAATTCTCAACGTGGTAACACTGGCGATAGCGCTATGACAGGGCTATAGTTCACAAAGGTAGTATCAGTTTTTTTCCCCTATTTTATAGATATAAAACGGATCACAGGAAAAGTTAGTGTTTTCAGGATATTTAGGTGTTTTTTTTTCTGAGGTTAACTTTAAAAATCACAATATCTACTTTTACACACCACGATACTTAAAGTTCGATAGATCGATTGTTTGTTTGCAGGCTTTTAAAGATTTCACATTAGGTCCAAGCAAGGACATTAAGCTAAGCTAATTAAGCTAAGCGCGGTCATGTTTGGCAAAATTATATCTTCTAATTTTTGTTCCCTTCTCCTTATTTGATAGTATTTTAGTCTTCTATGATGACATATTCCGGTGTTATTACTGTTTTGTCCAAACATAAATTGATAATTGGTTATTTTGATATTGCTATTTGTAAGACTCAAAGGTAAAGGTATTGAAATATCGAGTTTGATATTACTAAGCGTGAAATGTTTTGTGGTTATTTATATTTGATTTTTCTTCGAATATGTTAATAAATAGTTAAATACACAATATTAACAAAAAATGTACTCAATTTTATCCTAGTTTTTTTTCTAAACATATACTAATTTGACTCGTATTTACATAAATAATATCGCTCTCAGCTTAAATCATCACTTTTTGGAAAAAAATAACACCACTTTTCCTCTAAAAATAACTTCACTTTTTGCATGTCTCTAGCAATTAATTGGTCATTTTATATATTTGTAGTTCCCCAAACTTACCCTTCAAAACTATTAAACTAGATAAAATGTAAAGCAATGAATTAAAAAAATATTGTCTATAAATCTTGGAAAAGTTAGGGATTTTTATAATAGAAGTACTACTGTCCTCCTGTCCTAATCTAAGGTTTGAACCAAATATAAATTCTGTTCAGTGTAGGAATTGTTTTCTGAAAGGTCTTTTTCCCTACCAGAAAGCTATTATATAGTAGGATTTGATAGGAAAAAAGACCTTTCAGAGAATAATTCCTACCGTGAATGCAGTATAAATCTTGAAAGTTATGAAAACAATTTCCAAAGCTAAATGAAAATTGCAAAATATCTTTCAACACATTTCATCCAAATTTGATATACACACGAAAATCTTGTCTATCAACATCCTTTCTTCATGTGATTTCTTTTATTTCATAACATAATTTATTACCTACATTTATGATCACATGTACCGAGATATCACTCTTGTCTGGTTTACTGATAAAGAGGGGATCTAGGTTTGACTCCCAGCTGTGTGTATTGAGGTTGTTTCACTCTCATCTTCTACACAAATTCAAGTACATTTCCTCTAGATTAAACCTTCCCTGTCTCATTTCCATTAATTTAAGTATTCAAAATGTTTGTACAGGAGTATGACAGTACCACTTTTTTTTAAAGCCTTATAAAAGCACCGACTACAATATGTCATGAATTGAGAGCGAGTATTTTATCTGACAGAAAATAACGAGTTGTAACCCCACAACCTTCCTTAGACATGGTTGCCACGCACTTGGAAAATACAGGGAATATTTTTTGTGTCTGGAAAAAACCGGCGAAACACAAAGAATATCACCAAAAAGCTAGAATTTACTGGAATTCGTTAGTGAATTTGGGGAAGCTTAAAATAGTAGTAATTAGTAACAGTATAGACTAAAATTTGTAACTGGAGAACTGAGCAGTCTGATTGGAACACGTGTTATTTATGATGATTATGGTTACCAGCACCTCATCAGCTTGAGACAAGTCCTGAGTGTGACCGAGACTACTCGTTCGGCAAATGCCGCGCCTTTTCGGCTTCCTCCACTCGCCCCTGCCAATACCACAAACGTGTCGTTTCCTCCACTCCCAATCCCCAACTTTATCAAGCCTATGCTGCTGCCAGTTGAATGAATTCATTCTTTGGATTTTTGTGTGTTATTTGTCTGTTGTTTAAAAAAGATTACTCCTGTTGAAAGAGGTAAGTATCATAGATATTATTGTTTATATAGCGCAATGTTTTAAGACTGTACCTATCTTGCCATTTTGGCTATTTTTAATTTTTTAGAAACTGCCAAGGTGTCAATATTGTCTGTTTACATCTTTATAGGTTTTAACATTTTTACTAGTCATCTCCCAATTTAGCGAAGGTGGATTTACCTGGTTGCTGCCTTGACCAGGATTAAAAAAAATGGAGTATACTTTAAAGTGAAAAGTTTATGAAAATATTGCCTCCAGTCTGCTAGTCTGTCGTAAAATTAGAATGGTTGTAAAAATAACCGATTGTGTTTGTGTCTGCACATAGCTACTTTACCTCTCCCACCCCCTATGAAATGGACTAGCCCACTTCTACCACCCTTCTCTGCAAGGTCACAGTTCTTTGTTCTCAGATCTTTCTCTCCATTTAAGTGCAGTGTTAAGGATATGCGATACTATTAAAATATCAATATTTGAGTATGAAAAAAATGAAATAAAAGAATAGCAATATTTCCCAGTATCGATACTTTCATTTAGCGATAGAAAAATAAAGGCAATAATAAGAAAAGATTAATAAATTATCAGGAAAATAAAGCAAGTAAAAGGAGAAAAGTAGGTAAATTAAAATCTTTCGATACCTGGTAAAAAGTACTGATATTAGTAAAATATCAAAAGACTAGTATCGAAAGAAAAGTATTGATAGTGGTATCATTCCTAGTGCTAGTTTAGCATCTCTTAAAAGTGTAAGACATTAAAACTATTTCAAACTCAAAACTTTATATCTAGATATGACCATACCTCAGGACTTTTTTTACCCTAGCCCTCATATTAAAGTCAGTTTACTGATAAGTGATTTTTTGGAATTTCATATTTTTCGAAAATGGCTCAAACTATTTTGATTAAAATAAATATAGATATGGACAAATTGAACTCCCAAAGAACACCAATCTGTTTTTTCGGTAAAAACCCGTTGAGGGTTAGTTTACTGATGAGTGATTTTTTTCAAAAACTTGAGATATTTTAAAACGAGCTTTAACGATTTGGTTCGAAATTGGTATCTTGGGCCTTAGGCCTAATAATTGTGTTTGGGGTAAAAAGTTGTTTAAAGGTAATTTACTGATGAATGAGCTTTCTAATAATAGTTATTATGATAAATTTATGAATGATTGTGTCGTATCATTTATTTATCAAGTACTTACTGTATTTGGTAGTTTTCGATGGGTTTGCAGATTTACCATGGAAATTTATATAACTGGATTTAGTAGCCCTCCATTACCCCGCTATATTGAGAGTTGACGATTTTGTTTTTTTAATATTCATTACAATATGGTAGGGATGAGGATGGCAGTTTATTAGAGGAAATGCACCTGAATGAGCGAGGAAAATCACACGTTAATTTCATTATTGTAAATTATTATTCACGATTTGTGTGGGCTACTTAGTCTATACAGGACATATACATTAATTAAGATTGCTTAAAAAAATTTTTAAATCAAGTAATACATTCTTCTACAAAAAAATAGATAGGTCTCCTACCACATTTAAACTCAAGATTGTAATTTAGGTATTTCTACTTTTTTTCTTCTTTCATTCCATTTAGGGCCTACAGCAAATATAACAAATTTTTCCTTCTAGAAAATGTATGTCATTCATTTCTCATCCTTTTTCCAAATAATTCTTAAACATGTGTTTACCTTGCACAATAAAACATGCCTCCAATCACAAATTAACACTCTTCATTTCTAAAATTTTCTTTAAAACAAAATTTAATGCCTCTATAATTATATTTATAATATCTATTAGGTGTCTGGGAAAATGAAAATTTCTTCTAGTAAACCTGGAAAAAACGGAATTTTGTAATAAGAAAATAGTGGCAACCCTGTTAGACAAAAGATGTTTTTCCGCCAATGACTGTGTTTAAGTCTGAATCTTCAAATTACTTTGTCAAGCTTCAAGCAAGGAAGGGACCTCCGAATCCCTAGACAGAGTCTTAAGGATAGTTTGAGATTCTAGAAAAGTAAAATTTCATATCTTAAATAAAGTGTTGGTTTTTTTTATCAAATTTTTGTATACAATTTATTTATATCTTTAATACTCCATACTGGCTATTTGGAATAGAGCACTAGGCTAGATCATGGTTTAAATTAGGAGGGATAGCCAGCACACTTACCTTGGTGATACTGGAGTAGAAATTGTTTGGATAGAACACTAAAAAACACACAAACACATGTTTAAGGACAAGCTTTCACTGTTACAGTCTACTCTCTTGACCTGATGAAGCTGACTGTGACAGTTAAAGCTTGTCCTTAAACATGTGTTTGTGTGTTTTTTAGTGTTCTATCTAAACAATTTCTACTCCAGTATCACCAAGGTAAGTGTGCTGGCTATTTCTCCTAATTTAAACCATTCTCCTTATTGGGGGACTATCCCAGGATAGTTTTATTACAAACCTAACAACCACACTACAGACTAATATATCACTTAAGTGAATATTAAAATTTATTCATTTTAGCAAAAAAGTTTATATTTAATTAATCTATTTTTCTAAAGCAACTTAAGAACTAATGTAGTAAAGTAAAAACATGCTTTGTTAGTTGAACAATCTAAGTTGTCACTCTCCCTCCCTACAAATGTGGGTATACTTCTTCTAAATTCTACCTTCCTTTGTTTTAATATATATATTATATATATTAATTATTATTATTATTATTATTATTATTATATATATATTTATACCTAATGGTTAGTGAGATGCGGTGAAAATAAAACATGATGTTTATCATATACGCTAATATTGGGATTGAACTCTCTCTTGTATGTTATTGTAACTTGTGTGTGATTCAGTCTGAATCCGAGGACTGCTCTATCCCATGGCTCAAATACCTGAAAGAAGGGCTGAGCTCGTTGGGTCCAGAGTCCGAGCAGGACTTCAACCAGCCACCCCCTGAGTCCGACAAACTGTACATGAGCATCGGAGAGAGGGATCTCATCGAGGTGGCGCATCCTGCCCCTCTTGAGGGGGCTACCAAGAGGTAATATCATTAGTCTCGCTTGCAAATATATATATATATATATACACATGAATTGGTTAAACAAAGGGTATTAAATATTTTATTATTTGAAATATATATTTGGTTTTCTAAAAATATAATTTTTATCAATTGAAAGATGAGCTACCTCTTTCTTATCTTCTTAACCCTCAAGTGGGCACACCGGTATATTTAACATGAATAAGCTCATGGGGTACTTTGTACCCCACTCAGTTTCCACTGAACTAGTAATACATGTATGAATGCAATTTTTTAATATGTTTTCTTTTAATATAGTCAATTTAAACACAGCCCACTAAATATAATCAAACTAAAGGATGGTTAATGATTCTGTTATGGATAGAAAGATTTTAAATTTATATAAAATGCCATAATTTATTACATGGAAAATTTTCAAATCGAAATATAATCTCCTAACAGTAAATTTAGATTGTGTAATAACTAATAAATAATAATTTATGTTTTAGACACCTTATCCTTATGATGCAGAACACACAAATTTTAATGTGAAAAATATTTGCTCTCCCATAGTAAGTCTACAGTTTAATGAACATGTGTTTAATGTAAACATATACTTTAATCGAAATTTTTGAAATAAATAAAATGATAAAATAGTAGGAAAATAATAGAGCCCAAATAAAAGTAAAAATACGATTATAGCATCGAAATATTGAAAATTTTCCTACTATTCTATCATTTTATTTACAACAAATTGTTTATGCTCAATGCACTTTATTTAATATATTTTAATCAAAATGTGTAGTTTGAAACGGTAAGTTTTATTAGTGTTAGTAGATGTAAGATGGCCTTAGTTTTCAAAGGAAGCTAGAACAGTTATGCCTCTAACTCATGTTTTAACCAATTTGTGTCATGACAAGGGGGTGAATTTATACACAATTTTTTTTAATGCATTCAAATAGACACTTAAAAAGAATAAATTTAGTCCAATACATAGGCACTATAAAGTAAAATTAGACTCCAAAATACCCACTAAAACTCCTTTTTATACATTTTCATATCCTACCATATATTTTATATAAACGCAAATTAATTACCAAATACTTCTTAAGATTAGCATGTGTAAATATAGTTCTTTTGTCTGACAAAATTATTTTATATTGTCAGAAGCTTCTCTCAATTCACATGAAGTAATCATTCAAAACTATAGACAAGCTAGCTTAGCTGAATTAATCTTAACCTCTAGAAGCGATGTAGTTTTTCCTTATGCAATTTGACTGCAATATTTGCCATCACTTTCCAGCCAGGTTTTTGCTGCAAAATTCAAAACAGTTTGTAGATTATGGCTGTGCCAAATAAGCC
Organism: Timema genevievae; assembly: GCA_902155825.1. Classification (NCBI taxonomy): domain Eukaryota; kingdom Metazoa; phylum Arthropoda; class Insecta; order Phasmatodea; family Timematidae; genus Timema; species Timema genevievae. The sequence goes on from CABFWO010004813.1 coordinate 13,016, forward strand.
AGAGTCCTTCTTCAGGGCTCCCCTTATTATCTGCATGATACAAGTTTCACAAGAGGCAAGTCTATTGTCTCTAAATCTGTGATCACTCCAGGAAGGTTCCCAAAATTCACTTAATAAATAATGCACTTTTACACAATTAGTTTTTAGGCATTCTCGATTTATTTTAATAAACTACATTGATGTTCTGTAAAATGCAGTCACTGACTAAACTGACACTTTGTCACCAGTCTTTTATGCCTAAATCCTTACCACCAGAACCAAGAATGGTTCCTACTTACTACAAACATCCATGTGGAGTAGACATTTGGCTGTTGTTTCCTAATAGTAAGTACGCTAGTGGTAAAGAGACCATTATCTTAAGGAAGGGCACAAGGCCCGACAGGTAAGACACAAGGGGATATCGCTGGTCTGAGGGGCACAGGATGGATAAGAAAAAAATGAGAACAGACTTACTAGACGTAAACAGTAATGGGATGCAAGGTATTTACAAGATAGTTTTCAAAACAGAAAGAAAAAAAAAGCAATTTCAACCCTCTCTTTTGTACAATAAGAACTATAACTCATCAAATTATCTTCGCAATCACCTAAAATGTTTTAAATTTCATTTCAAAAGCCTATGTTTCAAGACATAGAATAAAAAAGGAATCTAGGTTAAAATCTGGCCCCTAAACGGATATTAAATGTGATCAATGCTTGTTGTTACAGACAAGAGGGTTGCCCAAGGCTGTATCTGGCCCCCATAGCATCCGGACGAGCAGTCGCGAGAGAGGACCAGCTACGCCAACAGTTCTCCTCACAATTTGGGACCCTTGCTTTTGACTCAGAGTTTGATGCTGTTGTGGACTCTGTGATAGGCAACTGCCGAGACAGCTTTGTGGTCCTGCGAGGGATTGCTGACTATAAAGATGGTACCAGGAGGAAGGAATGGCAGCCATATGCTTCTCTAGTAGCTGCTAGTGTAATGAAGGCCATCATATGTGGCATGGACGCTCCAGCTGATGCTTAATCTGGTAATATTGGATAAAGTCTACTTTGCCTTTGTCACTTTTATAACTGGCTTTTATTACTTTAGTTGGTAATTGTTGCATACCATATCAAACTCTTTATTTATTTCAATGTTGCATTGATGCTTCAAACATCACTTTAAACAATTGCGAAAGAAAACCTTAGAAAAAGAACAACTTGGACTTTTTAACTTAAGGTGACTGTATAAATTTCAGGGTGTCTACTAGGCCACGAAAATCACTCATTTCAAAAAGGTCACAAAAGTCCCTGAAAGGTCACACATTTTCAATATTTTGGTTATAAAGACAAAAATATTTTTGTTTGAATTTCCCACACATTGTAACCTTATGATGATGCCATGCACTAGCCGCAAGTTGCCTGTTTGTTTTAACCGTGATACGAAGGACAGGGTTAACGTTCGTCATCTAGTTAAAGTTTGATGTTGTGTGCGAGTGCATTATGCCTTGTGTGTGTCGACAAATAATGGGAAGCAAGTGAATGAATTGTAATGCAGGTATTGTAGATGAAACGTGTTGGTGATCAAGAGGTCGGCGGCAATTTATTATCATTTTTCACGCTTTCAGTGATCTGACTGTTCAATTTGAAGGTGGTGTAAAATGTTTATGATTTTAAATTAATGTTGGCAGCAATAGTTTCCACAGTGAAATATGGTGTGTTTTTAATCAAATATTTTTGCTATTGTAAATATTTGATCCTTGACTGAATTCAATTTGGTTTTGTAGTGATACGAAATAAATCAAGATGTCTGCCGCCATATTTGTTGACCATCGCCAAGTATTTCAGTTAATTTTATTCCAAATATGTCGATTTTTACTTTATCGCTATCTTAAAGGTAGAGAAAGTACATATGATCGTCGAAAAAATTAAACTCGAGATTTTGATGAATTTTGACGTTTCATGACCCCCCGAATCCGAAAAAGTGTTTTTTGAATTTCTTTCTCTCTGTCAGTCTGTACCTCGGAGTAGAGCCTAAACTATTTTGCCGAATGGGCTAAGACTTACTATTTAGGGTTTTCATAGGGTTGCCCCAAGGGGTCTTTGGAACTCGATACCTAACCCTAAAATTAAGGGTAGCTTACTAAAGGGCAAAAATAGAAAAAATCAATTTTATCAAAATTGGCTCAATCGTGATTAAATCTCATTTCTGAGCATTAATAAATATTACAAACAAAATGGCTACTCTCAATTTTTCGTCAAAATGACTTAAAGGGTTTTGATCTGATACGTAAATCCTCATTATTTATCATATCTCCGGAACTCTTAGAGCTATGAAATTACTTATCATTGCAAATATGTATGTCTTTTTATAATAAAAATCCTTTACTTGAAACATATTTTTATTAAACGAATATTTTTAAAGATATACACAAATATATATGTTTTTTAACTTTTCGAACACTAAAGGTAAAATATTGTGATCATAAAAAAAATCTAACCCGAGATGTTGCTGGATGTTGACGTTTCATGACCCCCCTAACTCTAATAAATGTTTTTTACAATGCCGTCTCTATGTGTGTCTGTTTAGCTCTAAAATTAAGACTAAATTAACACAGGGTGAAGTGCGAAAAGATTGCTTTTCTCAAAATCGGCTTTAATGATCTTGACTAAAATTCGTGTTTAGGCGTTGATTAAGATTATAAATAAAATGTCAATTTTCATTTTTCCATGAGAATGACTTTTAGGGTACTCTACAGAAGCAGTAATTTCAGTATCTACGCAATTGTTTGAGATACTAAATAACTTATCATTTCAAAATTATAGTACTATTAAAAATAAAAATAAACTTTTATTTGAAATATATTTTTATAAAACCAATAGTTTCGAAGATTTTGGTAAATATATTAATTCAATTTTGTAAGCTTTATTTGTAAAGAGATACTACTTAAATTTTAATGCATTGATTCATTAATTCATAAAGTAGGGATAGGAAATAAGTATGTCTCTCAAAAAGTTTATGTCCTTTTTTCTTTAACCTCTTAGGGGAAATGTTTGTACAGCAATGATCTATCTCTTTCATTTTTGACTTGATAGTCAATATTTACCTTTTTTATTGGTCTAAATTTATAAATAAGGAATTTAAGAGCAATGCGATAACCATAAGATGTTCAACCCCTAATAAAAAGCCGAAAGTTTAACCAGAAGTCGAAATTTTAATACAAAGTGTTGACCCTTGTGGACCCATAATTAAACATTTGTTATTGGTCCAAATATACAAATGAGGACTTTAATTCTTTAAAAATAAAATTATAAAATTAAAAACCGAGAGCCATAAAATGTTTTATGTAAATATAGCACAATTTTTGTTCAGGTTTACAAGTGTATATTATTTTGTTTCATATATATTACGAGGGTTTTTATTGTCTTATGAACACATAAAATATTAAATTATTTTTTAATTGTTGTGTTGCCAAAAAAATCCATAATTTTTTTCAGGCATAGAAAGATTTTGTAGGTCAAGTTTAAGATGTAAATGACTGGTAAATGTTTGTTCAGAGAGTTATGGCTAACTGATGAAGAAAATAAATACTTGTTCGGTTCCAACCAGTATGTACAATATAATGTTCGATCATTTACCGAAGGAATTTCGAGGTAAAAAAATTTCACCAAAAAGTCACTAATTTTTTGTTTTTCCAACTCAGTAGACACCCTGAATTTATATCCAAGGGACATTTCAATCTTGTTATCATTATCATTACTACATGGGATGTAATCGACACCTTAGCTCAGTCAGTAGCGTGTCTGCCTTTTGAGCTAAAAGCCCTGGGGTTGATTCCTGGCACGGCTAAAAAATGTATTATTGGTGAAATGTGGGTTTACCATTTCACAATGATAAATTAACGGCCGGGGACTGGATGTTGTGCCTGTCCTAGTCTTAAGTTAGATTATAAGATATTAAAGCTACGACAGGTCTAGCAAGGATGGTAGTGGAAAATAGAGGGCTTGAATAAAAAACTTAACACAGGCTGGAAACAGGATGTAACTCTAAAGCATCATTTTTATAATTTCCAGTCCATCCCTAGTTGAAAATTAAATATACATAGTACTAACAAAATAAACTCTCAAATATTCTCACTTATTCATTTTTCACAAAATAATATCATAACAACAAATAACACACTTTGGTGGCCATATGGTCTAACGCAATACTCACAGTAGACTAGACTGCTGATGACGCGGAGATTGAGGTTCAAATCTTGGTCGGGTGTACTGAGGGTGGTTTTTACAAAATGGTTCTCCACTCTCCCTTCATGCAAATGTGTGTACACTTTCTATAAATGTAACCTTCCTAATCCCTAAATCTAGTAACGTGATAAGTATATAACGCAAATGGGTAGTAAGCCATGGTGGTAAAAAAACTCAAATCAAAGTATGTTGCAAGATTTCCTCTTTTGTTATATTTACAATAGTAATTGTGTTTTATTTACAAAAGATAACATATTGTAATGTTTATAAAACTTAAGTAGTGTAGTAACAGTTGCTTTTTTTGTTTCAGATTGGAAACCCTTATATAAATTATTTAAAATGATCTGACGAGAAAATGTTTGGAAGATAGTCTCGACTGTGTTCTTCATATCTAAATCCTCTTTGTGATTTGTTAAACTCGCGGAGCTAGGGCAAAGCCACGTCAACTTAAATGGCTTAGTGAGCGTTCATGCCAAATTGTATCTTTATTTATTATCCATTTTTAAAATAATTGCAATCATTCCATGATTGGCCGATGGTTGTAAGCACTGGCTTGTGTTCAATTTTCATTTAGGATAAAAAAGTTTAATTGTTTAATGTGTTTTGAAGCCTTAGCCTAATACTTGACTTTAGAAAAGACACTTCTTTTCAACCATTTTTGGGATTACAAAATTTAGTTATTAATAAATAATTATGCTAAATTCATCTCACAGTATAAATACAATACAGTACTGATCAACATAAAACAAAAAGTAACTATTGAAGGTGGACCATTTCACTTGCAGTAATTTAGTTCACCAAATTATATCATTACAAATATGACATGCATGAAAGAGTCAAAACTACTTCAGTTTAATTGGTAAACAAACCCATGCTATAACCAAATTGAAGAATTATTGTACAGGCATGTATTCACAGTAGCATGTCTTGTTTTGGTACCAAGTAGACCAAATCCAATTTTTTTAAATAGCTCCAAGTTTTGTGATTAAAATATATTACAAGTGAAGCACTCCACAAATGAAATAGAATGATAAAAAAAAGCCTTGTTCATTTGTTTTTCAGTTTGATACTGTTTTGTAACAACTAAATCGTCACGCCTTGAACCATAGCTAAGCGGATGTGAATGTTTGTATACTATCGTGGTTTGCCCTATTCTCTCTGAATACTTGCCCTACCTGAATGTACTTGAAGAACTAGTCTACTGCCATTTACATTAATTAAAGAGAATATACGTATATTTATTAATGGTTATTTCTAGAGTCTATTTTACTTCCTAAAATTATATGAGAGATTACATGTATCATAGTAATATTTTGTTAGTGTAGATTATGACTTGTTAGCCAAAGTGGTGTTGTATCCTGTTATCATGTAGTAGCTGTACAGGTTTCTGTACGTTTAGGGTGCTAAACTAGTTGCCAAGGGGATGCCAAAGAGGGGCAGCTTTTCATGCAGTTACTTTTTAAACGTATGTTATTGTGTCTGGGCACTAACTATTTTTTGTTAATTGATTTAGACCTAAGCTCTTCATGACCACAAAATATGTTAATTTTTAATTTAATTGTGTAAGGGTAGTTTTGACAACGTAAACCAATTTTTAAAAAAAATTAATTTCACCGATGGTATTTCAAAAGCTAATATTTTACTATTTCTTTAAAAAAATCATGGATAATCTTAAAAATCCAATTTGTTAAACAAATAATTAATTTATTGATTTGTTAGTAAATTTTTTATAGCTTTAGCTTGTCAATTATGAAGGCAAAAATCTAAAATAAAAGTAAAAAATCAAGTTGGATAACCTGGGTTTAATGTTTTGAATATATTTATTTGAAGTAAATCGCTTTGAAACATTCGACCTCATGATGTTCACTCATGAGCACTTTGAAGAGAACTAGAATGGTAGAATATTTCAAAATATTATTTGGAATTGTTTTGCACTTTATCCAAATTTTACTCACTGAAAAGATGAGGTCTCTTCAAATTACTATATATACTTATATATTACTTATTTGAATATAAGCTGTATAAATTAGATGTTCATAAAGACTTCTATATTAACCCAGAAAAAAAAACCACCAAGTTCGTAAACAACTGTTATTTTGGGTTGGGAGGAAGATTTACACTTGCGGTTTTTTATTTCTCATATCAATTTAATTAAAATGAATTATTTTTATTAAGTGAGAAAAAATAATTTGGTAGAGTGTTTGTGACTCTGATTAAGAAAACAATCTCACATAATACTGAGTTTTCCCAACTAATAAGCATTCTCACAACTTGTAGCAGCTCAGGTTTTTTTAAATCTGAGGTGAGCTGTAACAAGCTTATTAGAAACTCCCAAGTATTATGTAGAGCCAATAATTAAATCAATAAATATATACTTTTGAAACTTTACTATTTAAATAGAAATCAAATAATTATTTACGTTTAAAATAAACTTTGTTCTTTTAAATTAAAATAGAATTAAATGCTTGAAATAAAATAAAACATATTTGAAATTAGTATTATTAGGTGTTCTGTCTTTCAATAGGTCTGTTGCCTTGTCAAAATTATGTCCTCTTTGCAGCTTCCTATTTTAGATCCTGGAACTTAATCTTCTTTCTTTGATAGAGGTAATCAAATCAGTTGCATTCTTAGTCTTACTGGTTTCCTTCTCTGACATCACTCGATAAGACATTCATTCTCATAATGTGGATCACGTATTGTGGCCATTCTTTGTGGAACCATCTCCCCAATAGTTCTCTTTTCGTTTACTCTTATTAGCACTTCTTTATTAGTCACCTGATTTGACCACTTTATCCTCTATTCTTCTCTTTCCTAAGGATTCATGTCTCTGCTCCATATGTAACTCTTCACCGGTTTGCTCCTCGTCTCCAGGACCTATATGTTGGTCACTGGCATTCTCTTCTTGTTGACAGCACCTTGTCCATGTCTATTTGAAATATTCCACATTCTCCAGCTCCTCATTTCTCACTGCCATGTTCAGTGGAACTTCTCTCTCAATACCTTTGAATTATCGCTGTTAATTTCCATTCCATACATTCTTCTGGTTTTAACTCATTTGTTAATCATATGTTAAAACTCTTTTTCTTCCTTCTAAATGAAGTGCATATTCCAGTGTACTTTTCACATGTCCTCCTATTTTGAGATTTCCAGTTACTTTCAAAGCTTCCTTAACACTCCATTCTCTCTACAGGATAAAGAAATTTATGATAAGCAGGGCCCAGACTTTGATTACCTAAAAATAAGAAATAAAAATTGTATCTGAATCAAAACCGCACTTTATAAATGGAAACTAAAACCTCCCTGCAGTGAAAAGCCTTTAACAACTCAACTCTTGCATTCCACAAAACATAGCATTGATATACAAATATCTGCTTCGGAAACAAGTGTTTCCTTTCAACTCGACACTTTCTAACTTAATTGCAGTGTCCCACCAGGAATGTGTATTTTCCCACAAAGAGGGTACAAAGTTCATTGCTTGCATTATCTTATCATTCCAACAACTGTGTGTTGAAAAAATTACGAAGAAGTATTGCTGGATTTAAAAAATAGACTTATCCAACATAAATGCTTAAAGTTTATTCATAAATACCTAAAATTATCCAAAACAGATGCAACCCAAGAAGAAGAAGAAGAAAATAATCTAAAAACACAAAATGGCTGACTTAAAAAATAACGTTTCCACAACCAGGGGATCATGAACAAAATGTATGAACTCATAAGCATTGTCTGTGATGTACCCAAAAAAAAAAGACATGTTATCAACATCTGGGCCCTGGTGATAAGCAAAACTACACTAGCGTATTTTTACAGTGTAAACAATGAGTCTTCAATCACCAGACAAACAATACACCACAGAAATAGCCCTATTTGGATTTCACCAATTTTTCGATTTTAAACCTAAGCTTGTATTAAAGTATCGGGCTTGAGTTCTAAATTTGAGTACTCGCAGACCTTTAGTAGCTTGGGATGACCTGGAAGTCTAGGTGTGAGGTGTCAGACTTTTGTCCTGAGGGTTCGGAGTTCAATCCTTGGTCCCGGCACAGATTTATCTGCTTGCCAAACCCTTCCTTCACCTCTGACAAGACGTGTATTAATCACAACTTGTGAATGTGAGGAATGCCAGGCCTCTACCATGGTTCCACGTTAAACTGTAGGTCCTCCATTTCATCTCGCAATCACCCTACTATTGCACATTAGCGTAAGTGCGTATAACCCGAATGGGTAGTAAGATGATGTGCTAATAATAATAATAATAATTCAGTAGCTTGGATCAAGATTCTCATGTTACTCTGTTGTTAATTTATAAACTGAGCTATAAAAACTTTGTTAACTGCAACTCATTATTTTGACTGAAAAAAAATCACGAAGTTATATTTATCTTCAATTAACAGATAAGAGTGCAGTGATTGCTGAAAGTACTCGCGGATTCAGGTGCATTTCTTCCGACCCATTAATAACACTTGTTAAATGTTCTTAAACAAATAATGGGATCTTTTTAAATTGTTGGTTATGAAAGACAATCTTGTATTCAGGTAAATATGGTGTTAGTGCTCTCTGTTTGAGAAAGTATGATAAAAAATAAAGTCTAGGGAACAATTAACTATCTTTAATTAGAGCTTGATAATATTTTGTGCATGAATACACATTATTAAACTTTAAATAATTACATTTTACCTGAATGAAAATTTTAGAAAAACTGCAATGTGTGATAGTTATTTATTATTGTTTAACCACTTTAATTTAGGCATTTTTCTCATGTCTAGTGATACTTTGACTGTTTTATTAATTAATTTGTTTAGCTTTCTTTTTAATTATTAATAAATTTGATAGAATATAGACTTTCTTGATGTTCTAAGTAAAGTTAAGTATAACATGTAAGAATAGCAATACAATTAAGTTAATAATATGAATCTTTTACTAACTTTTTTGATGTGGTTTTTTACACTTTATATTTTATACATCTAGATTCTAAGCCATGCTTTATTTTCTAATTTGTTTCATGTTACTGTCAGATCTATCAACCCCCAAAAATAAAAACGTGATGCTCACCGAAAAAATGAAACAGAGCAAAGGTAACAAACACTTATGTCAAGCAGACTTAATAAAATGCAAAAAAAAAAAAATTAACTATTAAATGTCACATCAATTCTCATAACACAAATTTAAATAGTGTCTGCATTCTCAGATATATTAGTTGATTTCATTTATTAGAGATTTGAAAGATTTGACTTCCTTAGTTGTAATAAAAACCATTATTTTACAAAAGACTTTAAAAAGTATGTGAATACAATCAATTAATTAATTTAAGCACACCATAAATTAATCAAAAATAAATTCATACAACTTTTTGATTCAATTTTAAGTCCTGATTCTTTTATAACAATAAATATGATGTTTATAAGAAAGCATCCACAACCAAGGATTCTAAAAAAAGAATAAACAATTAACCATTTCCATTGATTACTGAAAGATAATTTGTTTGGGAGTCTTGTAAACTTTATCACCGTTTGTTCAACTTTTCATTTGGGTACAATCATTTCTTGTCATTTTCTTGCCATATTTGTTATTACATTGTTAAAATGTTATGTCAACTGTCCAACTCAAATACATATTTTGTAACTATAAATAGTAGGGATATGCAAGACTCAAAAATTCAAGGAAAAATAATCTTGATAGCATCTCAAAAGCTAAAAATGTATCTCGAAAATTTGAGAAATTGAAAAAAAAAAAAAGCAAATAACGGCCCTAAGAAATTAAAAAACTAAATCGGTAATTTATTATTTCTAATAATATTGTAATAACCCAAAAATCAGCCACATCCCCCCCCCCACCATAAAAACACAGCCATTGTTAAGATATGTTTTTAATATATATATATATATATTGTTTTTCAATATCTATATATATATATATTGTTTTTCAATATCAAGCTTTTACACTACAAAATGTAATTTAAAATTGTGTACATTTCAACTGTCACAATTTTATTAATTTGTTTAAACTGTGTATCAGTTATACCTAAAGTGTTTAAATGAACTATAAGATAATACAAATAAAGTGGCAGCCCAAATGTCAAAAGGAACTTTAACACACTATTATTTATATGATATTGAATTAAATAAAAATACTTTACATTTTTATACTTTTAAAGGAAGTTGGTTGTCTCGTTCTTGTACCTTGATATTCTTTCATATTCTCATATCGAGATCATCTAGAATTGAAAAAGTGATTCTCACACATCTCTAATAAATAAGTAAATAATTATAAAAGAAAAATTATTTAGTTTTTTTATAAGGTACAATGTAAAATTAATATGATAAAAATTCAGTTTCAATAATTTTTTTACATATGTTCAATTAGAAATGAATGTTTTAGTAAAATGCACAATCTTTAATTACAAAGGATTCATATTTTAATTTGTACTTATCCTTAAAGTCGATGTATTTCTCATTTTATTTATATACTAGTATAGGCAATAAGCCTGTCGGAAAGTGGCAAACTGGATTTGAAAAATTAGGATGCAACTTATCCTTTTAGTATAAGCTGAAAAAGACAAACCCCTCACGTCGTTCTTTGAATTCATGATAGGCCTTTTTTTTTAAATCGAAAATACGGCTTTTTAAGGTCCTGTCCCTTGGTCTATAGTATAAGTGTTAAAAGTTTCATCTTTCTCGGTGATAGAAGCTTCTGGAGCTGCGTAAACACACACACGTTAGGGAATTATACTTAGAGATATTTTTGGAGACATAATAAAAGTTATGACAAAGGGATGAAAAGTAAATATATTTTCATTATAGAGTGATATTATTTATTTATATATAATTATTGTTACTAAATCGAAGCTGTTAAAACTATTCTAAATGAGAAAGTAAATTCACAATAATTCAAATAAAATAAAGCATAGTGTGACCAGATTATGTTAAAATTTTCTCTTTAAAAAAAGGCAATGCCCTTTTGAACTTCTTAGATTAGAATTTAAGATGAGACAATCATAAGCTACCCACAATATAACAGCAAGTTAAAACAAAGCCTTGGTCCTCTTAGTAATCTATTGCCCTTCTTTGTTCCTAAAAAAAATCTTGAACTAGGAAATCTTGAACTGACAAGGTGCATGGAGTTATTTAAATTTTGGTTTCTCCAGACAATCGCAGCTCAATGCTCACAACTAGACTTTACTTTAAAATGCCTGAAAACTCCTAGATTCTAATGCTCATCATCTTGTTTGATAGGCCCTGTCTGACATTTATCTTTTCAAATCGAAGAGCTCTCAAATATTAATCTTAATTTTGTAACACATTTCACAAACAACGATGTCTGGAAAGTAATTTGTTCCTAAGGTGTGTAAGGGCTAGTTAATATTTATTTATTTATTTTTATGCCATTAGGGCCTAGCACTATTATTGTTACCGCCTGTTGCATAACCACAGAACAATAATGTTTATTTATCTACATTTTTTCTGCTTATAAGTAATCATTGCCTAGCAGTTATACTTTTCCACTTTTTAATTTTATAAATATGTTGTTTTTTCTACATTAAGAACATGTGCATTACATCTGCATGATTTTTGTTTTGTTTGTAATAGAGTTTATTTTTACTACCGCACAAATATATGTTTAAGTTAGGTTACATTCTTATGATTTGTATAACTGAGTAAAATAAAGCATTTTATAAAACAACGAAAGTTTTTTTTTTCTCTTTGAAATGTTCATGCTAAAATAAAAATTTCAAGGGGATGAGTTATGACTTTCTTAGTATTAACACTGTTTTCTCCAGGAGCTATTAAATGGGCACATCACCCAGGTAAAATGTTAAAATACTGCCTCCACCCAGCTACTTTATAATACTGACAAAGGTTTTCCGGGGAAAACACTGAATACGTATATTTTAGAAAAAACTTTTAAAGACTTTTTTGCTACCACGATAGCAAATTTTTTAAGTGTAAGAAACTAAGTCTACTGGACAAGAGTTTTGAAATTCCAGTATATCTATTTTATTTCGAAATTAACCTGAGAGTATTTGATCAGAAAATACTTCTCCTAGATAGCAGTACCATATGAAATGTCAAAATTTTGTTGTAAATACTGGTCCATTCTAGTGTATGTTATTGGAACCTCAATAATAAATGTTTGGAAATTGTGTGTTGTGCTTGTTTGTGAAACTTTATTTTTTTGTTTTTTTAACATTTTAAATATTATTTTGTTGAATACAAGTACCAATGTCTATTATTAATTTACTTACAGAACATTAGCTATTTAAGCAATAGTTTTCTTTATTTTCAAAAGAATTCCTGAATTACAAGCTATATAAATGTCTTGTAAGGCTTATTTAATTAATAATCATATTAATTTATTTAAAGTGAATGTTTTAAATTTTGTTTGGAGAGAAGGTTAATTTCTTACTAAGCAAAAACAAAATGAATAGATTTTAACCAAGAAAGTTTATAAACGGAATTGTGGAATGAATTAACAGCTGAAACTTTAAATGATGTTGACTATCCGGTAATAGTTCCTTAAAAAGTTAATTAAACAGGAATAAAAAATGTTAAGTTAATCATTAATTTAGGTCATCTAACAACTCTTTCCGCCTCTTGAATTATCTGGGAACATGCCAAACAAACCTACTTGTTCTACTTGTGATGGAAATTACAAAGATGACAATTGATAACCAATGCCTTTTTTGCGCAAGGACCAACTTTAATGAGAGATTTTGTACCTTTTTTTTTATCAGATAATGTTAAAACTATTTATATTTTAACACATTTGTTTTTCAGATTTAAAGGTAAGTTTGAAATTAGCAAAATGCTAAAATAAATAACTAATCTTTACTAATTGATCATTGGTTTGCAATTAAATACACATTTATACCTTACTTTTCGTCAATAATAACTAAATATTTTGCTTTTATTATTATTATTAGGTGTTCCGCCTTGACAGGTCCATTCCTTTTGTCATTGAACTTTGACAGTCTATGTGCCCTGTCCTCTGCCTCCTCTTTCAGCTCCCAGAATTTTCTTCTTTCCTTCAAGTCTTCCAATATTTGAATCCTCCTCCTTCCTAGGCTCATCTTTCCCTCAACCTTTCCTTCTCTGATGTGCAGAAGACATTTCTTCTTGAGGATGTCTGATCGAGTTTGGTTTGTACCGAAGAATTACATCCAAAATGGTTCTCTTCTTGCCCACTCTTCTTAGGACTGCTTCATTTGTCACATTGTATGTCCACCTGATCTTCTGGCATCTCTGGTTCCTTTTCTGAATCCAAGTTGGTCTTTTATTACACATTCTATTTTCTGTTCCAGTCGCCTGTTAAGTATTCTTGCCACGATCTTCTCCACATGAGAGATGAGGCTGGTGGACTAATGGTCACTACATTTACTGGCTTATTTCTTCTTCTTTATAGCCACCAATGGTACCTCTAGAAAGTTCTTAGTCCATTCTCCTTTTTCATAGATCCTAAGTTTTGTCAGAGCCAATAATCTGTGTTTTCCCATTTCCTTCAGAAGGTCAGCTGTTATATCATCATCTCCATCAGCTTTCCTTCTTCGCATGTCCTTTATGGCTCTCTCCACTTCAATCTTTAAATTGCTGGGTCCTTTTCTTCTTTACCTCGTCTTCTTCAATATCCAGGTTTCATGGTCGATTTTCCTTGTACAGTTTTTCTATATTTTATCTTTCCCAAATCACAAGCAACTTATTATGATCCTTCACCAACTGACCTTTGGGGTTGTCTATTCCTCTGTTTTTATTCCCTCCCAGTTCCTTTGCTCTCTGGTACATGAGGTCATAGCTTCTTTTCTTTGCACATGTCTTATCTATATAATACTTTCCTCGCTTTGTCTGTTTTTCTCCTTAACTGTTTGTTTAGCTTCCTATATTATTCTTTGTTGACATTTTTCCAACAAATTTGAACACTAATCCACGTCCCTTCCACACTTATAGTCAAACATAACTTATAAATTATATTTTTATGTGTTTGTAATATATTTTTTAAATGTTAGCTTTTGAAACAATCTTTATAAGTATTGCAAGATTGAACATGTACTATTGGGGAATTAAATGGGTGCTTTAATACCCACAAAAATAAATTGTTTTGATTTTGCTCTCTAAGATACATTTATACTGTGAAATATTATTTAAAAATGCTTTTAAAATAATAGTATATACTTTAACATTTTACTGGTTTGGTAAAATTTATTTAATGCGTCATGTGGATGTTGATGGCAATTGACCTTAATACTGTGAAATAACTGGCTTTGCCCTATATCTGAATGACTATCAGAACCAAACAATCCCTATTTCAAAATCATAAAATGATAGGGTTAGGTCTGTCATAATTAAACATTAATACTTCAAGAATATTCACCTCTATTGACACAGAAACATATCCTTGCAATGGAAATATGTAGTTCACAACAAAGAGACACTATTCAAGAAATAAGTAGGTATTATGCTTTATTTTGTGTTAAGCTCATGTCTAAGAAATGGGTTTCCCTCTCAGCACCGACTGAGCTCCCTGGCCCTCTCGTCACGCACTTATAGCTCTGGCACTGCAATGGAAAACAGAAACGGGAAGGCCCGGAAGAGCAGCCAGTGGCGAGGAGAGCTGCAGGGCTATTATGATTACAAGGCAAAACAAATTGGCGACCGTTAGCAGAGAGACACTAGACTTTGTGTCAAAAGTTATTATGGCCAACGACTTTGCGAGCACAAATATTTTCCTAGTAGAGTGACGCTAAGTTGTGCAGACATTTTACTTGTCCTTTGGTTTGCGTTACGAGGTTATGTATGCTAGGTTTTGTAATTTATTAGGTGTTTAGTGTTACCTGATTTAAACTTGCCATCTCATTAGCCCTATGTAAAAATCTCAAAACTTTTTTGTGTGTGTTTCACATAATCTAACTTTAAATAGGCATATATCATAATGGGGATACTACGCTTACACTGAATGTTAAAAAAAATCTTTGAAACATAACACTATCAAAATGCATTATTATTCAATATATACACACTGATAATTATGACATTCCAATATTATGATTGTTTGTAGGTTTTATAGTAAGTGGAGGTTAGTTAGGCTTCAACATATTTGGAATGTTAGTAGTATGTTGACCCACCTCATGGGGCAACATTGACCAAGATGTTAGTCTCTTTGGTCTAATTTTCCAATGGTGGCGAGGTTGGGATTTGAATCTTAGCTGGGTGTGATGAGTGGTTTAATTTTCCTAAAGGTTTTCCCCTCTCCCTCTAAACAAATCTGAATACCTTTATTCTATAACTCGACCTTTATTATCTATACCCTATTAGTGTAAAACACGTGGTCGTAGGACTAATCTGTTTAAGATGCTCATCAAAACTTTAATAATGTATGCCTATTTAAATTGAATCGTACATTCAGTAGTAATTACTATCCACATTAATGTGAGTTGTAGGCCTATGAAATATTGCAGCCAAGACTGCAAATAAAATAGGCCTTAGCTTAATGCTTACATGTGGTTTGGTTTAGGCCTAGGTTTTTTAATCATAAAAGGTTTACTAAATTTATCTGAAACTGATAATTAGTAGTTAGACCTAGTTATCCTGAAGTGAATAAATTGCAAATAACTCATTATAAAGAAATATAATACCCTTATATTCTTAATCACTTAACTAAAGTCTCAAGAATTCCCTTTAAATAAAATATGGATTTTATTATTTTTAACCATCCAAACCACACCTCGTTCACTTTATTGTTAACTTAGTAGGACGACTGGGTATAAATGCCCATTGTTTTGACATTTAAGTTGTTGAAAATATTCAGTGTAAACACTATTTTTGGGAGTTCTTGAACACTTTCATCAACTTTAAATAACTAGTTTTATTTTCTAAGATCTTCACACAACATATTACACTTGTTCCAGTATCAACACAAATATATGAAGAATAAAGCATTGGGTCGGAAAGCATACATATTACAAAAAAACATTGTTTCTTTATTGGCCAACTTCTCATACTAATTCATTTCCCCGTGTGACATTTATTTGAATGCATATTTCATGTTATGATTTTTTGACTAAAATATGTTGTGTATATTGAATAATGTAGGCCTGGTATTTTTTCATTTCCAGCCGTAGGCATACAAAATGATACAAGAGATTTATTAAATTAAGCTAGGTTGAATGTTTCTTACTAATAATGTGACTTGTGATCAGCTGTTTGGGAAAATAAAAACATACGAATAATGTTCAGTCATGAATAGTGAATACCAGCATTCTTTAAATAAATTTACCTAATTTCTAGCCTTTAACTTTTTAAAAGGTAATATTCTTTAGAAAAGTTTTGCTAACTGTAGCCGCAAACAGATTTTATTGTGCATTGACGCTAGAGACTAGAGCCTAGAAGCAAAGTCAAAGCTAAAACTATCTGATGATACAAAGTAGGGTGGTCATAACCAAATGTTATCTTTTCCTCGAAAGTGAAGCTAACTAGCGGTAGCATCTAACTTTGTGTCAAATGGTCATAATAGCCCTGCTGGCATTGCCTTTATTAAGAAATCATTACAACTCCTAAAAACGATACAGGTTATTTCATAATGTTTACAATGTTAAATGGGTCAACGAATTCTGTGTTTGTTGCCTCTATTTATAGTTCTCAGAGTGTAGCTCTCCTGGAGGCTGCATCTGATGGGTTTAGTCATGTTTCAACCCAGAAAATGTTGGTGTACTTTTTTCTGAGTTCCCTGAAAACAAAGAGATTTAAGTTCTCGTAGGCCTGGATGGTGGTATGTTAGGCCACTCCCCCTTGGTAAGTTGTGGAAGACTATTGCGTTGTCTGTATAATTGTAGAGCTTGTTTTGGGCGTTCCTGGTGGGCCTAATATAGTATTGTCAGGGCTGCAACCATTTCCACACGGTTTATCTCCAGGGGTTCTCTGAAGTGCTGTACTAAGCTTGTAGATAGATCTGGCACGAAGCGGCCGATGGTTTTTGGTCTTGCGTCAGAGTAGATGGTGGCAGCTTCAATTAGGAAGGCTTTTCAGTTGCTGATTTTCAATGTTCTTGAGTTCAACAGACGTAATTAAGACGGCTTTCATTGGTAACTGAAAAAACTGAAAACTCTCATTGACCAGAACGCATTGTGGTTTTATAGAAACAACCATAACAAGAAATTCCCTATCCTGGTTGCTTTTAAAGAGTGATAACATGTTCTGGCATTTAAAAAAAATTACAACAACACATTGTGGCATTATTAAAAGACCACAACGCATCGTGGTTGGTTTTTTTAACGGCCAGAATGCGATATAAGACAAGTTTCAGTCAATTTTCAGAAAAGATTATGGTAAATAAACTCTTTAGAAGCGCACTAATTTATTGATCAAAAATAAATTTAGCATAGGCCTCATTAAAAACAACAGCAAACCTTATTTATCTTTGTAGGATTTGTTAAAATGATACCTAGGGGTTGGTTTAGTTTACTGGACCTATCCTAAAGGAAAAGGACAACTAAGTGTTGTGTTATTTCACAATGCCAGAACCTGTTGTTGCTCTTTAAAAGCAACCAAGGCGCAAACTTTCTTGTGGTCTTTTCTATAATACTTCAACATGTTCTGGTCATATTTTTCAGTCATTGAGCACTTTCTGTGTTTGAGCTTAACATATTATACACTGATATATTGATAGTTAAAACCTAACAACCAAACCCCAGACCATTAATTTACCACTTAATGTGAACAAAATACGAAGTGAATAAAAATATCCTACCCATGTGGGAAAGTTAAACACTTATGCTCCTTATCACATTTTCTAAGATATCTGATTAAAGGTAAAATGAAAGTAATATTTGATAAAAGTGTATTCAACCACTTCAAATTAAATAAATAAAACATACACATTACATTTGTAAGAATGGCCTTCATCACCCCCTGACCGCCGATCATTTCCACACCAAGACACCATTTTAACAATGAATTTGTTTAGTAAATACATAATAGTAATAACGTTAAAATACACTATTAAGAAAAAATTACTTCAAAATAAAGATGATAATTGCAGTTACCTAACATAATTAAAAATTAAGATAAAACCTATAAACAAAAATCCTTTTTAGTCTGGAAACCCCAAATTAACGCTCGATCACAACCTTTTTTCAATTTTATCATTTCACTTCTGCATCTTCCCTTACTTTCTGCAGAACTGTTCTTCTTTTTACTTCTAATTTCCTTATTTTGTCCAATGCTTTTTTATTTTTCAATCTAATCTACTTAAATCTCTTTCTTTTTTCAAAGAGCTTCTTCCTCATGCATTCCTTGCAACATGAATTATCTTTTTTGAAATTGTCACATTTAGAAGTCCTCCAGGATCAGTGACTGCATCATAAGTTACACATTGAGCTATAAGGCTGCCCTCATGTAGGTTTTCAATCAGACATTCTTTATCTATAGTAAAACTTAGTTCAATGGCTACATTGTAATTAAAGAGAACAAGGATTTTTTTAGTAAAATAGTGCAGCTCTTGGGATACAATTTTTTTGGGGAAAATATTCATCAAGAACTTAACAAATTGGTTCCCACTTGAAGTTAGTCCTTTAAAGTAGTCAATAACTTCTTGCTTTGATACAAAATCCAAGTAGTCTCTTTTTACGACATTGGCTTGTACGCTAGATAGTCGTTTCTTGTTTAGTTATCCTTGGTCCCGGCACAGATTTATCTGATTGCCAAACCCTTCCTTCACCCCTGACAAGACGTGTATTAATCACAACTTGTGAATGTGAGGAATGCCAGGCCTCCACCGTGGTTCGGATCCCACATTAAACTGTAGGTCCTCCATTTCATCTCACAATCACACTACCATTACACATTAGCGTAAGTGTGTATAACCCAAATGGGTAGTAAGACGCAGTGCTAATAATAATAATAATAATAATAATAATAATAATAATAATCTTGTCTAGTAGGACTTCTAATGAAGAAGCTACCATGGGTCCTAACAAACGTATTGATCATGACTGCAGAAGAGATACAACTGACACCTTTGACAATTTTGTAAAAGCAAAGTGTAAAAGTTCCTTGCAGATATCAACTAGTAATTTTTGACGGTCCTCTCTGAACTTAGGCACCTTAAATGTTTTTAATGCCTTTCAAAGCTGCTGATGCTATAAACCCAATATCTACAGTAAGGAGTGATTTGATGGTGGATTGTTTCTTCTAATCAATGGATAACAATATTTTTTAAAGTATTTACTGACTTAATTACATCACATTTTATAGTTCTGTTCATCGAGTGGTTAAGTAGTTTACTTAGATCTACAAATATAGATGGCAATAAAGGTTGGTTGCTGAGAAATTTCACCAATTCAAGTGAAAGTGACAGCATGAATCACAACTTTGCTGTTAAAAGTTCATCCTTTATAAAGTTGCTTATTGTTTGGAAACTATCAAATTTTGGAGTAAACATAATGTTTTTAATAAGTCAACATTGACACTGCTTTCTCTAACATTCATGAGTTCTCAACCCGTCTAATAGAACAAAACTTCATTGGGAAAAGAGATGATCCTATTATTCTTTGGTAGTCTGCACATCTCTTTGGAAAATCTTTAAATAAATGTTTAAGCTAATGTAAAAATTGGTGAATAACTCATCTAGAGTTAGAATGTGAAGTATTGTATACCCTATGCATGGCTTATTTGGTGCTGACTGACAGTTCACAGCTGACAGCTGACGGCTTTAAAACGTTACCAGACCAAATTATTAATTCCTACGTTGAACCATATGATCTACAAAAAAACATGTGTTTAACAGCTGTAACTTCTGACAGTCAAAATGTAGGTATACCTCAATTTTATCTTTTATGGTGCTGACTGACAGCTCACAGCTGACTTCTGATAGCTTTGAAAAGTAACTATGTATCCTTCCGCCGAACCATATGATCTGCAAAAACATGTATTTATCAGCTGTCACTTCTGACAGCCAAAATTGAGGTCTATACAAGAAACATATATGACTGTTTTATTTATTTTTTACTTATATATATTAATTTTTTATTTATTGTTGACCTTGATATGTTGATGTTAGGGCTAGTATTAATTATTTATTTTTTCCATGATATTATTTTTTTTAAATTTAGTATTTAATCCCATATTGGTTTTTATTATTATAAATAAATAATTTTTAAAATTTTATTTATTTTACTAATAATTATTTGTTGATAGTTTTATTAATAACATTATAAATGTGATAATATATTACTGTTTATAAAATTTTAAAATATTATATTTTATTTTAAAAAAATTTAAATTTTGCATTTAATCCCATATTAGTTTTTATAATTATAAATAAATAATTTTTAATAGTTTTTTTACAAATAGTATTATTAATAACATTATAAATGTGAAAAATCTAAATGTACTAGTATTCCTATAGAAAAATATATAGACTTATGGTGATCGTTAGTACTAAACCAAATATTAATGCAAGATTCTTTGATGATTGAATAGTTTGGCTGAAGAATTATAAGTAGGCCTAACCGATATTTTGGAAGCCAGTCATATCAATTGAAAAGTGGGCCTTTACAATGCTTTAATTATTTAAATATTGTATAGTTATGTGGAAAAACAACTTTTACTCACAGATTTAATTCCTTTTTTGAGCACTTCATAAAGGTCTAAGCATATTTGTATTAAGTCCCTTAACCTAGTGGTAGCCTACTGTTTAAAAACTAAAACCTTTGTGGCTATGTAGGACCTTCTTGCAACTAAATGTCAACGCCGATTAGTAGTGTAATAATTAAAAATTAAACATTTTGTGCTATTGTATGAGTACTATATAACAATTCAAACTTTTGTTTATAAAATGAAAAATAATATTCTTACCTCTAGAGAAATTCTCGAAGAAAACATATTCATTATGCTCGCCTTTACAATCTGTTATATTATTTTGTTTTAATATGTAGGCCTATTTATGATAACTTTAAATAATTTAACAAACAAAAATCAATATCCAAGAAAATATGTTTAGGCCTATAAAATAAATGACAATGACAAATCAAAAGCTATCCTAACCAACAAAAATCTATTTTAAATTCACTACTTTTAAACAGTTATAACAAAGTCTCTAATAAAAATACAATAACTTATAACTTGAAATCTTAGCCTGGTATTTTATTTATCAACACTGGAGAAACACTCGCAAGTATTTTTTATTACACTTCACAGATGTATTTGGAATAATATAAACATCATAAAACTCGAGGTTTAGCCTAGAGGCCAACACAACACAATCTTGGGGTTAAAATATTTATTTAATAGTCTTGATACACTTAAATTTTCGAATAATGTATATCGATCACTCAGAAACACTCGCTTTTCTTTTTATCACACGCTTTTATTTTATATTTAATAAATAATTATTCTAAGATCACTAAAAAAACGTTTATTTTCCAAGGATAATATGTTCACACCGAAATAATATTCTCAAAAGAACACACAGACTAAGTAGCCGAATTAATATTCAAAAAAGACACTGTATTATTCAAAGTTGTAATAAAATTATTAACGGTAGCAAAGATACGCCTGTAAATACTCAACTACAATTTTACAAGTATTAAATATTTTTTTCGCTTCAAAATTTTTACTCGCGCACGTGGTTTTATTAACTGTATTTTATACGAGAATTCACTGTTATAATGTCTATTTAAAATTGTTAGATTTTGGTTATGAAAATAACCGTTTGGTTGGTTGTTAAGTTTTGAAGTTTTCTTTTGCTGTTTAATTCAAATTAATTATTAAAAGCAAGAGAACGTTAAAAGTGGCCTTAAATGCTGAAAACAAATATGGCCACTGGATAGAAGCTATGCTGCCGGTGATGACGTAGGGAACTTATTTCAGTTTTTACGGCGAATCGTATCCATACACGGTGTTTACAAAATTTAAACTTAATATTATTTCAAAAACATTTTGTATCTTTTTTACTCTTTATTATCACAAACCATTTATTTATGTTAAAGATATGCGAGGCCCGTTATAAAAATATGAATAACTGAATATAATACTATTAAATGTAAAATTTCACGCTCTATTTAAACTGTAATGGCCACAAGAATTAAAAGAAAAACTAGAATGAATTAACTAGACTTTTTTTTCTTAAATTAGATTATGTAAAAGAAAATTATACTCTAATCCTTGGGGAAGCATTGTTAAAAGTGATTGATAATATTTTTAGTGATAATAATAGTGACACTTACCAAATAATTATTATTTACAAATATGTTGACAAAAGTTACTTTCAGACAATGTTGGCATTACTGATACCATCTGCTCGTTTCTGCTAGCTGTCATGTAAAACCACAAAAGTGGAAATCAAGGTATATATACCTAAATGTTGAGTGTCAGAAGTCAGCTGTGAGCTGTCAGTCAGCACCAAATAAGTCGTGGAGCTACTGTAAGCACCATGGACAATGTGTAAAAAACAAGTTCCGAATTTCAGCAACTCAGAATTTAGTGGGGAATCTTTCTTCAAGTAACTTTTGAGATAATTTAAAAATGTGAGGTTTACATGGAAACTTGAAGCATTTTTTAAAGATCCAAACCCTCTTCTTTTAGTGTGGATATAAAGGGCATTAATATATCTTGAGCTGTTGCATGGCCTAAAAAGCAAGATGTTAAATATCTTGTTTGAATTTAATTTTCATTCCAGAAGTAAACAACAATATCCAGTTGGGTCTTCTGAGCCCCAATATTTATAATCTCATCAAATGAAGTGCATTAAAATGAGCATTGCT
Source organism: Timema genevievae (assembly GCA_902155825.1). NCBI lineage: Eukaryota > Metazoa > Arthropoda > Insecta > Phasmatodea > Timematidae > Timema > Timema genevievae. Next base: position 35,970 of record CABFWO010004813.1, read on the forward strand.
TAACCATATTTGCAAGATCATGTTTTTAAAAAGGACTTAGTACCACACAATGACATTATGAAGTTTATCTTTATGGATTTGGAATTTCTGGGCAATATCACTATCGGTAAACCTTACTTTGAAAAGGTCACTACAAGCAGAAAAACTTCTGGCATAATAATGTCATTTGATTAATAGCACGAGAAACTTAAATCTTTTGAAAACTCTGAAGAGAACAACTAAGTTAAACATCTTCGCCTGGCAATCTTTTCAAAATGTAATGCCTCTAAAAGCTATTTCGAGTCGTTTTCGCTCGGAAAGTTTTTGAAAACTATATGCATTTAGAATAGTTTTTGTTTAGCAAATTTTTGAAAACTGGGTGCCTCTAAAAGCTATTTGAAATAGCCTTTGCTTGGCACATTTTGAGAAATTATATGCTCTATAAGTGTGGTCTTTGCTTGGAAAATTGTTGAAATTATTCGCCTATTATACTAAAAAATGTATATTAAATTCATTCAACCTAATTTTTGCTCAAATTTATAGTTCTACTTGACGTATTTGTGTATTTATTAAAATTTTAAGATTATTTGGGTCTTGTGAGGGGCAATCGTTCCATTCCCCCCCCCC
>CABFWO010004813.1:36581-57961 GCA_902155825.1 Timema genevievae
GGCAATCGTTCCATTCCCCCCCCCCTCCCAACCACCAATGGGCTGCTGTGCAATTGGAAGGTCAAGGTCAGGCAGACCACAAGTTACACCAATATTTTGTAGTGGAGTTTAAACTTAACCAGTCCCTGGTGACCCATCAGTGTTAATCTCCATGGCAGCCCTTGTACTTTTAGTTTGTTACTCAAACAAAGTTGGGGGGGAGGGGGAGGAGTATATTGGCTGCTAGTGTAATCAAAACAACTATTTTTTCCTGTCTTAACATAAGGGGCAAATGGGGGCAATTACCAATGCGCGCTTGGTGGGAATAATTGAATTTTACCATTTTCATAAAATCTCTCAAATACAGTGACTGTACTGTATGCTCATGTCCTACTGAACAAGGACACTTTAGTAATATATTACACGGTAAACAAATAAGGGATCTTTCCCTCCCATATCGCTTACAATGAACACCTACTTATCTGACAACAGCCAGACTGGGCTTATCAAATGTAACCTGACTGTGTGCAAAGAGGCAGGAGGAATAACAAAGAAAGGAATGTCTGGCAATGGAGTCGCTGATTGCCGGCTTCTAGATAATGTAAATAAACACCGAGCACTGCATTACTGCTCATTCAGTCAGTGTGTTATTTCAGTTTCACGATAATCATCAACGCGTGCTGTGCCATGAATTTATATATTTATAACCTATTTGAGATGCGTGTTATGTGTGAGTTGGAATATATACTTGGGTAAATATGGTATCTTACTAGTTAGTGCAATGAATAATGAGTTGAGTGGTGCACAGTGTTGTAAAATAAATGAACATAAGCGAAAACAAATTTCTGTGGTTTTGGACCAAGTGCCAAAATTGGATATATTTTTTAAATTGCGGACTAGCGCTCAACCTCAACATTCCACTGAGGATTCTGAGCCACTAGCTGAAAACATTGTTGACATTGAGTTCTTGAGCCCAAGGGCTCTAATTTTTCAGTTTCTGACAGAGAAGAAAACAATGAATTGTTAGAAGAGGTGGAGAATTTGTCATCAACTACATTAGTGACAACTTCTATATCTGTTCCTGATCTCGAATCTGGTAGCCTATACACGGAGTTAGCTTCTCAGACCCAGTTAAGTGCCCTACCGAACATGGCACTTACAAAACAGACATCTCGTAAGCCTTCTTAAGGGAAGGCAAGCAATTGGCGACTAAGGTCGCTTGCAAAAATGTGCTAGCGACAGGTGGCGTCAAGAAACCCCACAGGTATCGGACCGGCACCGTGTTCTTCATGAGATCCACTGCTACCAGAGCTTCTGATCCACAAGTTACCGTTCCAATGGCTGGTGCGAGAGATAACTCAGGATTTCAAGAGAGACCTGCGCTTCCAAAGCTCCGTCGTCATGACACTTCAGGAAGCCAGCGAAGCCTACCTGGTCGGAGTGTTCAAAGACACCAACCTTTGTGCTATACACACCAAGCGCGTTACCATCATCCCACCCAAGAAAATAATAGATGGATTTCAAAAACTCTTGAGCGTGTGTATGGAACAGTTTCAAGATCAGCCACAAAAACAATGTTTTTCACAAAATTAAAGTCAATAGAGACAGTGAAACATTTTTTGACTACAGGGAAGATATCGGGAATAACACATTTTTATTTACCATTGAACTGGTTGTGAAGCTTTCATGCAGAATATCTGCATATTCGAATTTCGACTTAAGATTTGGCTTTTTTAGTAAATTATCTTCGATGCCACTCCATGATATTAGAGAAGGTGCCAGGAAAGCTGTTGAGGCATATCCCGACAATGTGGATGGTCAATTCATTAAAGAGTGTGTCAATTTCCAGGAGTTCTTCAAAGAACTAGAACTGGATGAAGAGTCACCTGGAAATGTATTAAAAACTATTCAAAACAAAGGCCTAATCGTTACTTATAAGAATGTAGACACTTTCCTCTGGATTTGTTTGTGTATTCCTTCTACCAATGCAAGTTCTAAAAGATCCTTCTCAGTTCTAAGAAGGGTGAAGAACTACTTAAAAAACTTGACCAGTGAAGAGAAACTTTTGGGGATGGCTTCTTTTGCTGTAAATGCTGAATTGCTGCATACCATATCGTTTGATAGTTTAATTAATAATTTTGCTGCAGTAAAATCGCGGAAAGTGGATTTGTAAATAAAGACTGAGAAGATTATATACAGATAGTGAATGGAATGATCAATTACTCTTGCTTGTTCTTGGTACGGTATTTCTTTTAACTTGAATTTCAACTACTATCTATTTTAAAAATCCATTTACATTTTTGTGATTACCTTATTTGCTTCATAAGTATAAGTGATCAATTTTGCCTGATTACAATCATTTGAGATTCTTCATTGTTTTGGTGAGTAAACCCATACCTTTTTAATTATTATTAATATTTTTTCACTCTACATAGTAGAATAAAGTAATAACTGGGACGGAAGCTAGAAAGCATCAAATCTGTGTGGGATGCATGTGAATGTTGGTAAGAGAAAGGAAAGGGATACTGGGGTCACCTAGCCAGCATATGCTCATGGGTGACTTCCACCTTAAGACGACCCTGCTCTAGCATGTAAAGAAGGGAGTTAGGGTAAGGACTATGATTAGAAAGGTGAGCAAATGAGACAATAACTCCCACTATGGGGTCATCAACAAGGTCAACTATTTATGTAGCAAACAAGCCGGACTAGAAGGGGAGCATTCAAGGGGTGATCAAACTATACAACTCTCAGTGGTGCTCAAATTATAAATATTAACAGTCTCAAAATGTTGATGCAAACTGCCATTCACTCAATAAAAAGAGGCTTAATATTTTTCCAGTATCTGATTTAAAATTCAAGTATATTTCTGGTACAAAAATACCATATTTACATACATATAGGTCAATTAACCTACAGTCTCTGTGTAAAATTATATTACCATAATCAACTTCAAGTTGTCCTTATTGGAGATCTGGGGCTAGTAGCCAACAGTTCAGTAAAGAAGCTTGACATCGGATATATTGTAATGTTTGGATTCCATTTAATTTGAAGCTTCAAGCTGTAGTTATCAAGAGATAAGAACACTACTATCACCTTGGTCCAACTTGACAAATTTTTTTGTACATAATTCATAAACCAATTTTTTCAAATATTCAGCGCAGATAGGTTCTTTTTAATTCCTACTATTTACTACACATTTAATTTTTCACATGTCATTATGAATTGAAATTTATTTACAATCATACTTTCAAAAACAATTATCAATAAGTTTTAAGATGAGTGAGTACTTTTCCACACAAAGTTAAGACAGTTTAATTTCTGCCTTGCTCAGAGTATAAACTCTCCCAGTTACAGTAACAGGCTCTACTTTTTGCAAAAGGGTCTCATCTGGCACATTCAATATATCACTCGGTTGTGGGTACAGGAAGTTGTTCCCGTAGGATGTAGGAAGCTTACTTTATATTCACTTGTGACATTATTTTTTGCAAGCTCCCAAGAATCTTCATAGACTATAAATGACCAACCCAGATTCAATTTTTGCTAAGTCAGTTGGTGTGATATAGTCTAGAGATGTCACATATTCGGTACTAAGTAGTACTCTCGTTCAATGTTTTCCCAGACCCGGGGCCATGTAGTTGTCGATTCCAAACTCATCTTCAATTTTTTTGCCACTCCAGCTAGACAGTAAATCTGAAAAAAAAATTGTTTATTTTCTCACTGTTTTGAAGTTTGAAAAAACTCATGCTAATTAACTGTGTGGTTCTCAAACATTTTTTAGATTGTACACCTTAGTCGTGAAAAATGTCGATAAATTTTCCCCAAATGACAAATATCAAATAAACAAAGGAGAAAATTTTCCTCAGTCACCTCGAAAATTCCTCACCATGTTTGATTCTTTTGTCATTTTTCAAATTTTCCCTTGAGAGCTGCTAATGTAACCCCTGCAAGTTGCTCCCGTACTCCAGTTTGAGAACCACTGCTTTAACATTTCTAGCTCTACTTTGTTTTCATGGCTGTTCAAAGTAATAATTTTAATTTACGAACTTTTTTTTTTCATTTGACATTTGCAAGAGCTGGGAACTTTAATTTACAAAGATATGTTTATATGTTGGTCAAAGTTTTGTGGTAAACCTTTGAAGAGTTTGTAGTGTACCACTGTGCCAAGGCTAACCCGCTGAGAACCACTGCTATAAACATATTATACTAGATGTCCGTGACTTTAATATTCGAGTAATTTTAAAAACATCAAATGTTGCTCCAAGCTAATGTGTTTACATTGTAATTGTTGGAAAACCTGAGGCTCTCATCAGACAGGAGAGTGGACCAAGGGAGAGGGGAGAGCCTTCGTGAAGTTCTATGGAGCTTGTTTCACTCAACCAATAGCATTGGTAGCATTGGGTATTGTGCATTTTCTTAAAATATATATTTTAGTTTCGTGTGCAATTATTGAATATGAGCGGTATCATTTGATTCAGTTGACTATGAGGGTCACAAGAATTATGGTGACCACCTAGTGGATGGGTTGAAAGAGCTGATCTGCACAAAGTATAGGATATCTCTTTATATTCAATTTTACACAAAAATAATTTTAACCAAAATGTAAACAAAATTTTAAATAATATCTGTACAAACCAAACTTATTCAAAACATAAAGTTAAATAAATATTTGAAAAATACTTATTACGTTGATGTAATGATTAATATTTAAATTTACCCATTAAACCATGTTTGGTAAAAAGCAAATATGCTGGTTACAATAGGAGAGTGAGTAAAGGTCTGGCAGTAATATTAAACGTTCTTTAAAAGTTGTAAGCTTGGAAGATATGATAAAAAAAATATTAAAAACGTTGAGTGTTACAAATACATAACTACTATATTTAAAATGCCAGAACCATCAGTAGATCGTCATCAGCATCCATAAATCTACTCCGGTAACTTGTCTTAATCTTGCTAGAAAATGAATCTGTGATGTTGGCTACATAATTGAATTCATGCCTGACAATGCTGCTCCATGTTGTGCTCCAAGGGTACTACGGTATTTATCTAAAGCAATCTCAAATGGATTCACACCTGTAAGCACAAAGATTGTCTCTTAGGGTACAATGCATTCACCGATGGAGTGGTTACAAGTGACTGACGACCTTTATTGCCAGTAGTGGCGGAAAGTCACTATGTTAACATATGTACACTGATGTACTAATTACACTGTTAGGGATTAGGTTTTAGGAAGGTTTAATTTAGAAAAATTCAGTTTGTGCAAGAACTGAGCCAACATGACAAGGATGTAAGATTGCAGTGTTGTGGGACTTTATTGGATAAAACAAATCAAAACGTGGAATTTCTAAACTCTCTTCTAATGACTGATGAGGCTAATTTCTTCCGGAAAGGTTTTGTGAATAAACAAAATTTACGATACTGGGCAGCTGAAACTAGGTGAATAATTCATGTAAGACCAGTTTATAGTAAAAAGGTTGTGTGATGTGGGTGGATGAAACAATGGGTATCATTGGGCCTTATTTCTTCGAAAATGCTGAGGTTCGAACAGTGAACTCAGAATGGTATGCAGAAAAGATAACAAATTTCTTTGTTCCCGAGTTATGTAACTGTTAGCTTGAAAATGCTTGGCTCCAACAAGATGGGGCTGCCCACACATCTCGTCACAGCATGGAATCACTGCAGTTTTTTCCTCAGGGGGCATAATTTCCTGGTTTGGTGACATTCCATGGCCTTTCGTGGTCACTGGGTTTGACAGCCAAGATTTTTTCTTATGGTGTTATTTAAAAGAGGTGTTTTCTCGTCAATTACACGCTATTGAAGACTTTAAAGGTCAAGATTCACCAAGAGGTTGATGCTATTTCATCAGATCTGTTTCACAGGGTCATACACAGCTTTCACCAGCAATTGCAGCAGTGCATTGCGAAGAATGGTGTATATTTGAGTGACATTTTTAAACAGTAGATGATAAATTTTGTTTCCAAAGCTTTTAAATACCTGTCAACTATTTAAATTAATATTTTGTATATTGGATTGTTTTCTATTTCATTTTGAAAATGATTTGGTTTAATTTCTCCACACTGTATAAGTAGGCCTACAGTATAAAACTGTTAAAATTATCTGTATAATAGAATATGAACCAGTCCCTTCATGCAGTGGTCAGCACACATAGTTGCTAACCTAAGGGTCCTGGGTTTGATTCCCAGCTGACACCGTAGGTATTTTTCCCAAAAGGTAAATTATCCTTTTGGTCACTATGGTCTGGTTAGGTTATGTTGAGTTTCTACTGGTTCCACCCCATCGTACTCACTCACCATCACCTCATCGGGACATGGAAAGAGCCTCCACGGAAAGGATGTAAGATTAGTACATTCGGGTGTCCCCTAACGGTACATTAGTAGTGGACGATATTCCCACCATGTTGGGATACTATTGATGTAGCCCAGATATATATACATATATATGGATGGCACACATGTTCCAGTATCAGTAGTAATTATGCAACACAAATATCTGAAGTTAAGAAGCATACATATTACAAAAACATTATTTATTGGTCAACTCCTCAAAATAATTTATTATCCTGTGTACAAATTTATAACTTACTATATTTTAATTATAATTTTTAACCACAATATTTTTCATGTGTTTCGGAACTACAGGCCTAGTATATTAGTTTCCCATTTCAAACAAGAAGCTAAAAAAATGATGCCCGATATTTCTTAAATTGAACTGGGTTAAATCTTTCTTGCAAATATTGTGATCAGCTACTTGGAAACTAAAAATACATTAAGACTATCAGTCTCAAAAATAAATCTTTAAAAAATGTACCTAATTTATACTTCATAAAAGATATTTTTTGGAAAAATGTTGCAACTGTTTTAACATTATTCCATGCATGAACGCTAGAATCAAAGTCAACGCTAAAACTAGTGGACTAAATAAACAAAATGTTGTGGTCGTGATAACACAAGCGCTAGCTTTTCCATAAGAGTCAAACTAACTAGCGATAACAACTAGCTTTGTGCATAATGGTCATAACAGCCCTGCTGGATGTGATTCATGCTTCCATCACTACTGAACCTAGATTGAGGGACTAGCTATAACTTGTACCTGTTAATGCAGTCATTCAAGTTCATTTTTGGTCGTAACCAACGCAGAACTAGACAAATGAACAGTTTCCTATCTTCTCATTTCTATCAATTAGTCGTCTGCCTTCTGTTGTGTTTATGATGTGAATTTTTTTTAGCGCCACATCTTACTACCTGTTCAGGTAATATGCCTATATACTAATTACACTAATGTATTAGGGATTAAGGCAGCTTAATTTAGAGGAAATACACCCGCATTTGCATGTAGGGAGAGTGGAAAACTTTGTAGGAAAAACCACCCTAAGTGCACCCAAACGGGATTGAACCCCGATCTCCCCGTCTTAAGGGAGTCAAGTCCAACAACATGGCTCATCCAAAGAAAACACAACACTTATGTTTAAATTTTCCACAAATGGTGTTTCCTGTAGTTCAATGATTGTATATCATTATTAAAGAATTCCTGAAAAAATATCTAAGTTGGTTGCTGCAGACTGGGGCATTGCCAAAAGTGATAATGGATGGATGATAGCAGAAGTATTGCCAACATTTTTCACCCATATTTCCTGGAGCAGGGTGTAGCCCTCCCAGTAATTCTATTCCTTGATGGTCACAAGTCACAGCTCAAATACCATCTGAATGTACTGTGTAGAAAGTTAGGAATAGATATTATATCGATTTATCCTAATGTTACATGGCTCTTGCAACCAGCAGATGTAGCAGTCTTTCACCTAATAAAAATGTTTTGGCAGAAAGGAGTGGGGGATTGGCTATCCAGCAATCCAGGCCATGTTGTTACGAAGATATAGTTTACACCACTTCTAAAACAAGTAGTTGAATCTAGTGTTACCAGAAACCCTGATTAAAGGGGTTGAAGTATGTGCTGATGCTGTTGACTATAGTAAATGTCTTGGTAGTTCAAAGAAGTTAGTAACAGTGAATCAAAGAGAAAAGATAATTTGAGTGTTGCCATGACATATTTTGAATTTATTGAAATTGTTGGGAAAAACAAGATTGAGAAATTCAAAATAATAAAAAAAAAAGAAAATAATTCTAACGTAAGTGACAATGAAAACTTAATTTTAATTTTCAGATTGTGGGAATATTTTGAGGAAAAAAAAGATGTAATTGTTTTAACTGAAGTGAGACCTAATGAAACCATCCATGACACATCCTAATTCAGTGATGGCCACTCTGGATTTACTAAATGCTCATTAGGCAGATGATCAAATAAATGCTTCTTCTAAAGGGGATTCTGGTAAAATTGCCAACAATGAATGAACCAACAATAGTTCTTAAATTTTAAAAGTGGTCAAATCTGATACTACGGAGGAACATCTTACATGGCCGGTGACACCTAAACAAAAAGGTAAACATAAGTGTGAGAGTCCCATTTGCAGTAACATCTGAAAAATACCAGGACATGTTTGATAAGAAACGTGAAGCAAAAAATTCAACAAGAAAAAGAAGAGGCAAATAGAGAAATACGTGAAGAAGCAAAAAATTGTAAAAGGCGGAAGAAAACACAAAAAATACCAGCAAAGCAGAAGTTATTCAAAAAATTTAACGAAAACGAAGAAAGTTAATCATGTATACATTTTTGTGTCATAATTGTTAAGATAATACAAACTCTGGTGAAAGCACCAATGAAAGAGTGATAATATGGATAGTATGGAAGTTGACAGACTTTATAGACTTGTAACAGAAGAAATGAAGTGGGCCTAGAGTAGACATCACCAACAATTATGTAGTAATAACTAAATGCATTATAAGATAATGTAGTATTGTTCAATCAAAATATAAAAGTGGCCAATAAATATACATTTTGGTAGATATTTTTATTGTACATAAAATAACCCCTTAACTAAAACAGGTTGGGTTTTACTTATTTGACATGTAAATAATAATATAAACAAGGTTTCTTAAAACATTTTGACTTTTATTCTATTTCAATATCCAATAATTTTAAGAGGTTTTAAACACGATATTTTCCTGAAGTGGCCAATAACTATATTGTTTGCCCTATTAATAAAATAAGTAATCTGGTCTAGTATATTTTATAAATATTTCCAGTGTATGTATAAGTTTTGTTTTTATTTTATTCAGAGTAATTTGTGATATCTAGAGATATATCCATTCTCATCCCCCACACCGCTCAATGGGGACACCTAAATGACCACATCCTTGCGAGACTTCCATCTATTAAAACAATGTTATCATATTCAAGAAATCAAGTAAAATTGATAAATAATGGTTTGAATTAAAAAGCTTTCATTGATACTGATTCAGTTTTTAAGTGAATAATACATAAAGGAAGGCACATTTGTTATATATTTGGTTCAGCCGGTATTTTTCATTCAATAGCAAGCTCAAACTGCAGCGAGATGGGCTTCAACTATTGGCCATCGTCTGAAAAGGTGCAATGGAACAACACATGTTCCAATTAGAGATAACGGGTGGAAATTTTTAATTTATTTATTATGGAAATAATCCCAGCTATTTGTGTAGCTTATGGAAAATGTTAAAAGTTCCCATTTCAATTTAATGTCTCCTGTGGTCATTACCTAGAGTTATAATAAAGCAATAACACATAGTTTCTATCATCTCCCCCTCAGCGCTTGGTGTTTCAACAAGTTAAAATTAAGTCCGTGTAGATCAGATATGTTAATCTTCCATAATTATAATCAAAGCTTTTAGTAATACATCCATCTCCTATTCAGTGATTTAATGATCTGATAATGTAAATGCATAACAGTGGCAGATCACTCCCCCAAACTTGCCCTTCGTCTTATTGGTACGCCACAATACACCACTTCAGATTTTGTATCTTTAATTCAATTTTGTTTCGTAACAAACACAGCAACACATAATATGTATTTGCTCCTAAATTAACTAAAAATTAGACATTTGGTAAAAAGCATAAGTTGTATGGTAGACTCAATTATTGTAAACTTCAGTTAATAGAACACCCTCCCTCTCCCTTCAATAAATGATGTGTTAAAAGTTAACTAAAATTTATTTTATATGTGAATGCAATTCCTATGGCTATCAATATCAATAAATAATTACATGTAATAAAATAAATGTGCCTAATGGCTTAGAAATATATATAAAAACACTGCTATGTAATTAAATGAGAGGAAGGAAGCCAACCAGAAAGGAGTTAGGTTAGACCTGGTTAGAAACTACATTTGTTCTCAAGTAAAACTTCTCATCACTTTCAGAGTTACAAATTATTTTTAAGTTTAATAAATATTCCTTTTTCATCAGTCACACGCACACACACAAAGTGTTGAGGATGTTTAAATCTTACAAACTATCATTGGAGCCATATTGATACAAATGGATGGAGGATGTAGTAGAGATCTTGATGACAAGTAAATAAAAATGAGATTAATAAAATATAAGTCTGAATTTGGCTACCCACTGATGTACAAGTTCCCATTGCTTATACAACATGTGAGGTGTTGATGGTAACGATTATATTTTACACATACCTTTTGTTTGGTCTATTTGAGAAATAATCAAATACAATCCAATGTAATAATATTCAAAATTGATTTAATTTATATTTTATAATATCAGTAAATATCAACATGGTGCAACATCCTTCTATCTCTTTATCCGGAGGACAAGGGTGTATAGATGAGGTGTGAATGTGTCCTATTACTCGAATATTCTAGAAGACATCTTTGTAAACAGCCCTATCAGGAAGCAGAGGTGAGGACATAATAATCACCGAGCAGTCCAAGAAAGCAGTGAATCCGAGTTGGGACCAAAATTATTCCAGATCGGTCACTGGATTGGATCAATCTCGATCATCATCTCAGTTCTCCATGAAGTAAAATAGCTGCACATGTGATATCGGATCACATATTCAGTATTCACCATGTTAAAAGAGGCTGAATAATTAATTCATTAAATTTACCAAAGTGATTCCAATTATAACCTGATCAGTCACATGAACCCAATCAATTTAATATCAAAATATATTAAATGTGAAGTGAATGAACACTATCAGTACAAAATGCAGCACCCTCGGCAAACCCTGAACTGTGGACGAGGAATCATTACAAATGTGGCTACCAACGTGTAGGCACAAAATAACTCTACAATGGTTTATATGATTCATGTGAAACTTTGTTCCAACACACATGTTCTGATAATCAATTTTGTGATCAAATTTTCACCTAAAAATGCGAGAGCCCAATAAAATGTTGCATCAGTTTACAAAGCAAAAGGTCCACACTAGTGTATTAGATAACACTGCAAGACCTACCCACATATTTCCATACTAACACCCGCAATAAGGACTTTGACTCTTGCTATTCTTACAGAGTACCTCGAATATTTCTACAGCTAACTGCAATAACTATCAGCGCATACATTAATTAGTAACTTATGCTGCCAAATTCAGACTACCCACTTATTAAAACCTAAAATATGTTTTCTATTATATTTTCTTTACTTATCATTCATTAGGCTATTATATTAGTTATAATAATAATAATAATAATAATAATTATTATTATTTGCACCGCGTCTTACTACCCATTCGGGTTATACACACTTAAGCTAATGTATAATGGTAGGGTGATTGCGAGATGAAATGGGAGGACCTACAGTTTAACGTGGAATTCGAACCACGGTGGAGGCCTGGCATTCCTCACATTCACAAGTTGTGATTAGTTATAATTAAACCCTTATCCAGATGTATCAATGTGGCAACTTGTTAACTTGAAACACTGCTGTTTGAGTCAATTTATTTTTGAAAATATTTAAAAGTGAGTTTTTTTTATAACCTATTATGAAAAATGAATATCTCCAAAAAATTAAAATAATGAATAAGTGTGAAAGTGATCAGAAGTTGAGAGTGAAGAATGTATGAATAAATGAAGTGTGTTTCTATCTGGATATAATCCATATCTCCTTTCAGGTTGGCTTCTCTATCTATAATTTAGTTACATATATTGATGCAGTTATTAGGCCATACTAGAAACTTAGGATATGGCTAAGCAGCATATTTTTTTAAAAATTAATGATTGTGAATACTAGAAAGAAGACAATACTTATTGCAGTTAAGTCTCGAAAGAGGTTTAAAAACATAAAAATGACTATTTAAGCTATAAATGTATAAATAGGACCTAACTGGTGAAATTTCTTTCCTTCATTTTGTTATACTGGTTTAAAAATATAAGAAAAAAACTAGTATGGGCCCATTAACTATTTTATAATTATAGATGTGTGTGTTTTAAGTTTCTTTTATTATATTTCACTAATAATAGCTTAGATTCTAACAATATAATTAGGTTGTGGTGCAACTTTTACAAGGTAAAAGCTAGAGAGGTATTTCTGTGAATTTCTAAAATCTTTACAATATCTAACAAATAAAAATTTAAAACCAAATATAAGCACGAAAAGACATTCTCACCATTTTGAAAATTTAAGATTTTTCATGTTTCTTATTCAGAAATAAAATCCTAAAAATAAAGATTTTTAAATAAACCTTTTATCATCTGAGAGTTGATAAGTTCGTATCTAATATATTAAGTTCCTTCTTGTGTATTATTTATTTTCCTTATGGAGTTGAGGACTAGCACAACAGCTAGAATCCAGACCATCAAATGGTAACTTGGCAAAAGAAAACAACCTAGCTATAGCAAGATTTATGTTTAGCACTTACCAAGAATAGAAAATTGACCCAGTCATCCATTTTGTTTACCTCTTTAGTGGATAGGCTATGCGTCTTACATTGAAGTGATTATTCAAAAGCTTTGCTCAACTTAGAAGAACTTGAAATACCTTTGGGAAAACAAGCACAACCTTTTAAAGAAGAAATTGGTCTGTATGTACATAGTTTGTTAGTTTACATAGTTCATAAATAACTTCGTAGCAGCAGTCTTGGTTTCTTGATGTACAAACTGGTTAAAAAATAAACTATTCTTCCAAACAATACATCTTGTTCAGTACACTAACAAGTAACACAAAGTTTATTAGACAAACAATAACAAAATAAGTAAAATTTAGGGTAAAAGGAAGGAAAGAACAATAAACAAGACCAAGTTCTGATAAAAATTCACTTTAACAACAAAAATGACAAACACATTTGCCTGAATACTGTGACGAACAAAGCCCTAGATCACGTTTGCCACTCATCAAATCACAAGTATTACAGGCAGTTTATTAAATAAAAAAACATTCCTCAAGCTCAACATTACATAGCAGACATTTTAAATTAATTTTTTTTTTACAAAATATTAAGACAATTTGTACTCTTCATGGCCATTTTTGAATTGAACAATGTACATTCTGCTACCGAATGACGAGCTTAAGGAATTTTTGTCAATAGAAGATTATATAAATTTGTTTTTACATATTAGAAATAATTATTTTCATTTATACCAGAAAACCTGCCACAAACAACTTTTCTTGACCTGATAAGGCATTTTCACAACTGATGGTACCATAAAACCATGAAATTTGCAACAATGTCACTACCCCAAAATATGTACCAACAATTGCATTTTATTACCTAATTTATATTTTTGTAAAAACAAACATCTGGAGTTTACACTATGTCTAATAGTTTAAATGTGCTAAGAATAGTGCAAATAATATAATAGCTTATTAATAATGTTTTTATCTGTACAAAAGAAAAAATTAAAGTTCATTCTCTGTAGAACTAGTCACTCGCCCAATGAGACAGGCGACCCAATTTGTTGTCTCTTAAAAGATGGCATCCAGACCACGTCGTCGTTTCAGTTTAACACCAACAGTTAAATTTAAAACAAACCTTACCGCAAAATGACTTATTTTTCTGGATGCCGACCGGAAAGCCGATGTTCCAACTCGCACCTTGACACACTAAGGTTGGCTAATAACAGCCGCTAAGTGTACTCAAGGAAGAGAAAACTTGTTATTGGACAATCTTGGTGGAAGATGGAATTGGAATGAGGGCAGTACGAATTAACACAGTGTTTATATACTAAGCTCCCATTGGTCAATTTTGGTGAGAGCTTGGTTTAGTTGGTTTCACCTTCCTCTAGCTTTCTCTTCTTTCCTCGTGGTGTGGATTCTGTAACAAAAAAGACAATCATTTCTATCAACAAGTTCCTATGTGCTTTCTAATGGATGGTTTATAAATTTTATATGAGTATTTTATAAACAATATAAAATTAAGTGTTAAATTTGAGAAACATTTCAAACAGGTTTCTAATCCCCCCCCATATTAGCAAACACATATGCACCTTCATTTTCATCAAGACACCTACGGAATGTTAGTGTTATTATTGAAATGTAATCCATTTGCTTTTTAATCTCAGATTATAATATTTGGATAAGCTAATATTTTTAAGACTAACAGTGCTTTTTGTCAGAGGTTTAGTAGTTAAAGCGTTAGAGGTAAACAGGTTATTTAAATTTAGACCAAAAATGCTTGAATAAAAATACATAATTATGATAGTTGCATTAGGCCTAGGTTTTTAATTTTACCTTACATCAACACCTGTAATACAAAATATTATATTAAGATATAAATTTTGAGTGCAAATATTTTTTTCTTTAAAATATTCTACAAGATTGCATACATTAAATTTATTATTCAGACCTTTAACTGCAAATAAATCAGAGTTTTTGTCCTTTATCCTGAAATCTATTCAAAAATATCTTTGACATTTACTAATATATTTAACTAAATTGAAACTCTCCTTTAAGCCATTAGTGTTTCAATGTTGGTATACAGTTTGTAATTAAAGATTAAACGTTAATGATTTTCTATACTAAGCTCTTTATTTATTTTGAATAACATTATCGGAATAATATTTCAGAAAACCCTCTAAAATATGAAATAAAGTAAGGAAAATAATACAATAATTGATAAAACCTGGATATAATTGTTAGGTTTAATGGATGTAGATGATCAAAATAAAGAATTAATAACTTGAAATAATAATGGACAAATAAGTAAGAAAAAATTCCCGGCAAAGTACGCAATAAATAACATTAAATAATTACAATGGATCCAGTATAAGCTTATTGTGTGTTTGGATTTAATGGTTATAAGAATAAGCCGCTCAGAATAGGATTATTAACAATATAAATTTAAGACAACAAATGAGAATATTTGGAAATATACAAAATAAAATGACAACAAACACATTTAAAATTTATAGGTGAAATACATGAAATGACTACAGCAAGCAAAAACCCAAATATAATTTTATAGGTTCATGTAGCGAATTAAATGAAACCATAAAACATGTCAAATTGACAATTAAATATAATATGTTTAGAAAATTGATGGCGAATTCAAGTAAATAATATAATGACAAGAGAATATGTTAAATAGGGGACTTATTAAAAACATTGAGAAAAGCAGCATTAGATGACAAACTTTTTAAAAGAGGAGTAAAAGTTGTCAACAAATTCCAGGACACCCTTGACAGATATCCAAGAACTGTTGATATCACCATGTAAAGAAAGTTATACCTCAGTTTTAGCTTATGTGGTGCTGACTGACAGCTCACAGCTGACTTCTGATGGCTTTGAAAAGCTACCAGACCAAATTATGTATCCCTACGCCGAACTATATGATCTGCAAAAAACATGTCTTTAGCAGTTGTCACTTCTGACAGACAAAATCTAGGTATATACCTAACTGTTGACTGTCAGAAATCAGCTGTGAACTGTCAGTCAGCACCAAAGAAGCTAAAACTGAGGTATAGGTAAACTTATGTTTGTACTAAAGCAATATTTAATTTATTTTGCCCAAAAAAAGTTTTGCTATAAAAACTGCAAAAACACTGGCCTTTGCTTGTGTCCCCTAAATCCACACCTTACACAATTTTACTAAATTTTATTTAAATGTAGGATATTTTCCATCCAAAGGGAAATTCCCTGAGATTCCAGGTTTTTCAGCTGAATAGACTCCCTGTCATGTGTTGTAGTCACTAGGATTCCCATAGCAAGTTGTAGAATGATGTGTCCTATGACAGAGTTCTGTTCCTTCTTTTGCTAATCAGACTTTACAGTTCCGTAGCTCCTACACATCAGCTAATATTCTGGGGTGTGTGAAATTTGTTGAAGCTCCAGAATCTAGGGAACAACTACTAGGCAGTTCTTTGCAATTACTCAAAACAGAATTCCTGTCTAGACTAAGGTTTATGTGCACATGAATATTCAAACATTTGCACAATACAAATAAACAAAGTTACATATTTATCAAAAGATTTTATAAAACACACCATAAAACCACCAATATCCACAAAATTAATATAATTTAATTAATGAAAATGCAGGGTTGCCACTGATATCCTCGATTTTATTTCTCCAATTTTCCCTTACCATAATATAAAACATCCCTGACTTTTCCACAAGCTGCTGGTAGCATAATATTAATACAACTCAATAATACTTGGGTCAAAACGGTATGTAAATTTAAGATAACTACAAATACTGAAAATAGCCTCCTCCTTCCCCATGATAGGAATGTGTATTGATATTACACAATTGTTGCCAATAGTGAGAGTAGGAAAACCATAATCCAGGCATTCCTATTCTATAGTCGTACCATTGCACACCTTGTGACTAAATCTTTTTTAATTTGTACTATAAAATAATCAGTGAACATAGTACTACAGTATCCATGGTTATTGTAGTATAATATTAATCTGCCATTGGCCGCATGTCATCTGAGAGATTATTTAACGACATACCGTATTGGCCTGAGTATAAGACGGCCTCAAATATAAGACGACCCCCCTATTTTTCCCTTGGCCGAGTAAAAAAAATAAGGCCTCAAATGTAAGCCAACCCTTAACCTATTTTCTCCATTTTCACATTTGTTTATCTGTTTTGACAATGTGCTGCGGTTTTCTACGCTATCAGGCGCCATTGGAAAAAATAAAAATATACTGTAATTAAAACCGCACTAGACTATACTATATTTATGCTGCTGTAACTAATTCACACAAAAAACAAACGAATACATCAAGATAATCAGAAGGCAGCTGACGTCACGCACCATGGAGAAAATAAACACTATTACTAAACACTGATTCATGCAAGTAGTCGCTACACAGCACTACCATCATGTTACTGAGCGCTTACTAAGCACTCACCAAGATCAGTTCTTAGAGCGCGTTCAAACGTAATATCAGAATACCACACCACTGCTGTACTTCCATGACCAAAATGAAAAATAACTTTGATGTAATGTTTATGTTTACGTTTACATTTTTACACATGAAATACCACAATAAAATAAAGTTTGTGAGTTAGTATTCGTGTTGAAACATGTTGTCATGCATGATTTACTATCTTTAATAAATGATATATGCAGCTTTTCACAAAAATTAAATTTGAAATTAATAACACAAGAAACTATGCCATGACGATAATTTACATGAGAAATAACTTAATAAAATAAATTTTTAGTTTCTTACGTGTGTAAAAACATGTTTTGTGCTAGATAAATTAATATGATAAAATAATAGGCTGCAAATATAAGACGACCCCCTATTTTTTTCTTTTGATTTTTAATAAAAACTATCGTCTTATATTCGGGCCAATACGGTATTTGCCCACCATTTAGGTTGTTGGGGTGGGGTAGTATCTTCTTGGCTCCCTTCCCTCCTCCGGGCAGTTGAGTCAGAGCCATGATGCAGTGAATACCAAGGTCCTAACAGTAGCAATAATCTCTTGGATGACTTGCACCCAATCTTGTGTCTATTGATCATCATCTCGTGGGTGAGTCGCGCCTAAATGTGTAGTATACTCTAAATATATCATATGTTATGTTTTTTTAGTACCTAGGAAATGTTTTGTTTTATATTTGTAATGTAGTAAGATTTATTGAAATAAAAAATTGATAAAAACAAAAGTAAGAACAATTATTATTTATGCTGTGTTTCTTGTGGTCATCTGGCAGATGACTCGCGCCTCATGGCCTTAGTACACTTTTCGCTAATTTACTAAAAACCTCCCCAAAGAAATAAAAAAAAGTTTATGATGGTATTAAGCATAAGTTTCATTAACTAAATCTAAATAAAACACATACTAAGAGTGTCATAATTAATAAATTACATTTTATTTGTAACATTTTATCTCAGGAAGCAAATATTGCAAGATAATCTGTCAGATGATATGCGACCGATGGTATAAAAAAAACAGATGCGCTTGATGGTGGGTTAGTACCACATTTAATGCAAATTTACTAAATCAATGGAAACCAATTAATAGACATAAAAGATGCACAAATAAGTGGAAATAATTATTTGCAAACAAAAAACTAAGAAACTGGAATACCAAGCATTACAATGACTCTTCCCAGTTTTAACTACCCTTGAATCTTATAGCCAGGTAAGAAACAGGCTAGTCGCCAACCTATGCTCAGAATTGTCTTAGTAGAGCCATCATTTAGCAAAGTGTTTTCCAGGAAAGTTGGCCATAACCATAACCAAATAAGGTTTCAAAATTAAAAAGTTAAAGTACATTGTATACCGTTTTACCTAAAAATAATGAATTTCTTATCAACAACACCGTGAAGAAAATAATCTGCAATTTAATGGACCACAGTAAAAAACTTTCCCTTTCCATGACCAATTTTCATTTCCCTTACCCGAACACAAATTTAAAATCAATATCCCAACGCTGAGATGTGTCAAGTCTATGTAGCTACATGGAACAATAATACGACTATTTTTTCTGAAGAACATTCATTTCAGCATAAAGGGCAGCAGGAGCCTTCTAGACATCTTTCATTAACTTCTGCTTCTTGGCAACTAGTTCTCTGAGTTTTAAATCATTCTTCCTGTTCTCTCTTTGTGCTCCTTCTCTGCCTGAAGTTTCTGTCATGTGACTTTATAAAATATGGATGCATTTCTTGCAGCATGAATCAATGTAAACACTCTCTCTAGTCCTCCACAGGCATTGACAGCATCATGAATTTGTCGTTGCGCAACTTTCTCATATTTTAGACAAGACATTCTTTGTTAGTGGAGAATATTCTCTCCAACATGGCATTGACATGAGAGAGTGTGAAAATGATTTTGAAAGCAATCCCAGTTCAGTTCCTGACAGAACTTTACAAAGCCAAAAGTGATCAAGTCTGTCCTTAAGACAATGAATAAAGACTTCATTGAATCTGAGAATGTACTACAAGTGCAAAACTCAATAAATTGCTGGTGTACCCTGTTTGCTTTGATCCCAGACCTCCATTTGTTATCAACAACTGAATTTAATGTGATGGTGAAACATTTGTCTCTTAAAATGATTTGTTGTGTCATTTGGGGATCTAGAAAGGATATTCCTTCTGTGAGTTTAAACCTAAGCGGTGAACGTACTGCCAACATTTCACATAACAATATTACAGCAGTACGACACTCATTCCTAAACCTTAGGATTTAAATATCTCTCACGTTACGTGTCTTGGTGAGTGCATGCCTTGTGGAGTACCTTCTTTAGTAAGCTCTATTAATGCAACATTAACAGTTAAATGAAGCTTTTCTGCCTTCACAAACCTCGTCATTATATCCCTCATAGTTGCTAACAATGACTCATGGAACATGTAGGAATTTACTTAGCACTCTCCACGTCCTCTATCTATATATTTATTAACACTTGGAACAAACAAAATTGCTTGTCTTGCCACTGGAGCTCTAACCAATGCACTGAACCAAATTTGAGTGGAAAATCGTGGAATTTAAGTAGTGTATGTAGGTAGTCAGCACGCCTTGTAGGGACATTTTTAAACATTTTATAGAAAGCGCACAGAAATGTAATGTGTCCCACCCTGTTTAATTTAATCTCTGGTTGATTCACACCTACAACCCTTTGTAAAACAACTTCCCTCATTCATACAGGATACAAAACACTTCTTAGACAAAATTCACAAAATTAAAAGCCTTCCACCACCAAACTGTTTTCTGGTCACTATTGATGTGACAGCACTCTACACTTACATCCCTCATGTGCATGGAATGTCAGCAATGGAGCATTTCTCAGAGTGCAGACCTCCTGGGTCCAAACCTACCACTTCTTTTCTAGTGGAGCTGGATAGGATGATCCTTCTATTTAACAACTTTCGTTTTCTAGACAAACACTACCTACAGATAAAGGGCACAGCTATTTTTACACGCATGGCTCCTTCATATGCAAATATATACATGGGACTACTGGAAGAACGCTTTCTACATTCTCAGCCTATCAAACCATATCTATGGCT
The DNA here is from genome assembly GCA_902155825.1 of Timema genevievae. Taxonomy (NCBI): domain Eukaryota; kingdom Metazoa; phylum Arthropoda; class Insecta; order Phasmatodea; family Timematidae; genus Timema; species Timema genevievae. Next base: position 56,865 of record CABFWO010004813.1, read on the forward strand.
TTGCTACATCGACGATATTTTCATGATCTGGCCTCAATCAGAAGAATCCTTGGACATCTTTTTAGATGATCTAAAAAATTGCAGCCCCTTAAACTTCACCCACAATAAATCAGATCATAGTCTTACCTGCCTTGATGTGAATCTGTTCCTTGAAAAACAACCAAATTCGCACCACTGTACATATAAAGCCCACCAATCACCAACAATATCTCCACTACCATAGCAACCATCCTTCATACACAAAAAGGTATCTACCATCGGTCGTGCCACCCGAGCCAAACGGATATGTTCAGAACCCGATGATTTAATTAAATATTGTAAACAACTCTCCACAACTTTCCAAAGTCGAGGTTTACCCCAAGCCTTTAATAGACAACCAAATCTCCGGAGAACTCTCCAGGGATGACTATGACCCACCAAAAAAAGTTGAGGACATCCTTCTCACAACAAAATACCATCCTGGTCCACAACATATCAACACTATCCTTAAAAGTGGTTACAAATTCCTAACCAGTTTCACCCAGACCCAAAACCTTCTTAGTTCACCCCCAAAAGTCACTTTCAAACGGCCACCCAATCTCTACAATATTCTAGTCCATCCTAAACTTCCTGACCCCAAGAGAATCCGAGAAGAAAAACTAACTACCAAAGGTTCATACCACTACGGTAGCACCCGTTGCAGCACATGTGGAATCCACCTACCAGCTACATCCTTCAACAGCAAAGTAACCAAATTGGAATACAAAATTCCTGGTCATTACAATTGCAAAACAAATAACTTGATATATCAACTACAGTGCAAATCATGTGACAAAGAATATAGGCCTTACTACAGGTTTTCTCAGACAGCGAATGAACAATAATAGTTTTGACATAAGCCACAAAGATCCAGACAAGCCTGTACCCATTCATTCTGGTACCCACAACCAGGACTTTCAAACCGGGTACACCACCAAAATATTAAGTGCATTTCCCAAACAGTGCAACAGTTCTCAACTTAAGACAGTGGGGACTGGCCCACCAATGGATTACCAAATCAAGATTACCACCAGGCCTCAACAGAAGATAGTTTCTTTCTTTCTATTAGATTATCATTT
>CABFWO010004814.1:7882-57935 GCA_902155825.1 Timema genevievae
CTATATGGATCTTCATCAGCGAATTATGAATATCCTTCTTTAATTGTGCTGAAGTTCCTCTGACGGCCCAGTACCTGCAAAGTTTATCTTGTAATGTTACTTGCATCTACAGATGTTAGAGTGGAAGGAACTTCACCAGGGAGTTCTGAATATCCTGCTGAACTGTGCTGAAAGTCCTCTGACGGCTCAGTACCTGCACAGCTCAGGAGGACTTGGAAAGTTGCTGCATTATATGGAGACAATGCCTGAACCAGACCTCGTGGAGGGTGCTCTTGGCGTCGTGGCCAGGTTGGCTAACACTGAGCTTGGCAGAGACGTGAGTATTCCATCTTCTTGTTGGTATTATTCACAGTCACATATAACTTTACAATACCACAAATATTCCTTTATCATAAGAAGAAAAACAAAAAAATTAGACAGAAATGGTAAAGAAAAACCTCCATGTTCATTTCCTGTGTTTGTTATTTATTTTATTCGTTCCTTTCACATGTTTCTGTATAAGTTTCCCATTATTCTTAGCAGTATATCCATTTCCTTTAGATCTATGTGTATTTTTGTTTCCTCTCTAAGGAAGTTGCGTTGCACGTTTCACACTCCTTATTGATTATTTCCGATAAAAATGAAACCTATATCAAGGGATTTGGCGGTAACAATCAATTTTCTTGAAGAGGCAGCCATTACCTTTTTATCCGGTGGCATAAATACAACGTGTGGACTGTATTATTATTATTTTCACTGTAAAAGCCATATTATGTTCGTTGCTTTTATATGTTCATACCTTTATTTACTGTAAATTCTTACATCATATAAATAGATAATAAAATGAAAGGGATACAATGAAGTTTGTATTAAACCTCCCTCAAAATAATTAGGGGATGGGTACTAAGCTGGGCTACTGGTGCAAGGTCAAGCCACTTATTTCACACCCAACACTATCTGTGTCCACCAGATGGTGCTATGTGATAGTTAATCCCTGATTAAATAACTGGTGCGAGGCCAAGTCTCCTATTCCACACATAATATTCTCCATGTCTTTAAGATGGTGCCATGCGCTAGTAAACCGTTGTAATAATAGCACCCAACATTCTGGGATGTAAGCCAAAACAGGGAGACAACGCTTGTGCTTTGTTTGCAGATGCTTCACAAAAACAACATGGAGAAAGAGTTATGTCAATTGTTGCGAGAAGACAACAGCCAAGTGACAGGGGCAGCGTGTCTGGGTATAGCGCTCATGACACACAACAGGCACGCGCTGGCGGTCATTGTCAAGGAGAACCCCGTCAAGGACCTCTTGCTATGCCTGAAGAACGAGTCCAGGCCCTGGAAGTCCCGACAGTCCGCCGCGCATGCGCTTTGCGAGCTACTGAGAGGCGACAAGAAGATGTCGATTACACTGCTGGAAAACAAACAGGTGTGGGGATATCTTACGGGAAAACAAACAACAGGTGTGGGGATATCTTACTGGAAAACAAACAACAGGTGTGGGGATATCTTACTGGAAAATAGACAAGTGTGGGGATAGAGTTGCGTGGATGGGCTGCTGGAAAACAGATTAGAGAGGTAGTTTTTGTTGTAGACTTAGTTATCTCTTCATTTTCAAACGATATCATTTTTCCTTAATGATCTTTTAAAGCTTGATAAAATCATTTCCTTCTAACGTCGTAAACCTTTAAATATATCACACCCCACCTTCCGAGTGGATATGAACTTATAAACACATTCCTTGTTGTCTGGGGACTACAGGTCTGTTACTCTCGTGGGTACGGATAGCTACAGTAACCACATGGCTTCTTTGGTGCTGAATGATAGCTCACAGCTGACAGCTGACAGTCAACATTTAGGTATATACTTAAATGTTGACTGTCAGAAGTGACAGCTGCTAAACACATGGTTTTTTTTGCAGATCATATGGTTCGGCGTATGGATACATAATTTGGTCTGGTAGCTTTTCAAAGCCGTCAGCTGTCAGTCAGCACCAAAGAAGCCATGAGGCTACTGTAGATTATTCTCAGGGCTAGAGAGGTGAAAGTTTGATCTTATACTTCTCAAAAATAAATAATATGGTGGGAAGGAAATACGTTAGTACTAATTATAAAGCTTTATTGGAAAATGTCCAGGTACAGAAAGATTGTGCACTTGAAGATAATTTAGAGAAAAAGAGAGATTTAGAATAATGTTCTGTTGGCTGCCCGTAACGGTTAGAAACCGCAATGAATGTTTAAAATATGTGTGGCTACTCTCTGTACCGTTAATTAACACAGTTCCAAGAGGGGTTTTAGTTAATTTTCATAGGACTGTTTTAATTTTTGATTGTTATACTTTATACTGTGGAAGCGTGTACCATTTGATTACACAAATTACAAAAACTACACAGTAACAAGTGACACATGATTTGAAACAGAATGACAAAAATTTGAAACTGAATGGTAATAAATTTGAAACCTGCTGCCACTAAATTTAAACTTAGAGTGAACCTTTTGCCTGGGCCAGTTTCTTCCTACCATTCATTACCTTATTTTAAATTGAACCAATGGGAGCCTGGTATTTTCAAACTGTAACTAAGTTACTAGAAGCTTCTTGTCTCGATCTTGTGTCGGTTATGCCGGCGACTAGGGGCGAAATGGCAGATTCCAAGCGGCCCGGGAATACAATATGACGGCCACTTAACATACATTCATAAATACTACTGAACAGGGCCGTACGCACGAGGGGGAGGGGAGAGGAAGGTGGAAGGGGGGGAAAGTTTGGAGGTTCAAACCCCTCCCATTGAGAAATAAATCCAAGCGATATTTTTCATATTCATTCTTAATAATTTCTTGCAAGAAGTTTAATGTATATCATGGAAAAGCTGTTGGTATCGATGCGTCAAGAATAGTTGAGTGCTGCGAGCGAAAATTCTTGTCCTACTCCAACAGTCCTACCCTTTCCACAAAGGATTCATCATAACTCACCCACCCCCTTTCCAAAAACTTCATCAGCTGCATTTCAACTGCTGAGTGCCATCAAAACATCTGAATTTCAAATAGATTGCTAAGTTGTGATCTCTCACTCTATAGTTTTGCCATTGAGTAGGATTCTACAAACTAAGGACTGACTACTATAGTATTTCAATGTTCATTCCATTCATTTAATTATTCAGCACACACATTGAAGATCGCTTCACTAAGCGATCAGCTGTCAACATTCTTTCCCCCACTCCTCATCCCCCCAAAAATGAAAAGGTGGATGAAAAAGCATGTGAGTGTCTCAGGCAAGCATGTGATCATATTTTACAAATTAGTAAAGAATAATGGAAGGGATAAGTATCGATGTGGAGGAGGAATAGACTGGTGTATGCAAATGTTTCCACGTCATTGGATGAGGAAAATGTCACAATGTGGAGGAAGAGACAGGCAGCTGGAGACAAAGACATATTCGATGTGTTGCATTCCCTCCAAGCATGCAATGCTGATATATTCCCAGGTGTATATTCAATATTGCGGGTGCTAGCAGTGCAGTGTCGAACGTTCATTTTTAACACTGAGAAGAATAAAAACTTACCTTCGGAATAGCATGTCAAAAACTCGATTGAATCGCCTCGCAGCTCTTAACATTCATTGAGACCTCAGCAAAGGGGCAAATGAAATTGTAGATAATTTTGTAAAATGTAATCGACTATTTCAATTATGAAATTAAAATACAATTTGGAACCATTATTTTTTCTGAAAATCTTGAACTAAAATTTTCAGAAAATTTCTGATGTTCTTTAAGTAAGATATGATTGTGTGTTTTTTTACTGTGCTTACGTTTTTTATCGTCCTAATAAAATTCAAAATATTTATATTATTTCTTATTACTTAAGGAAACATCTCCATAATATTTTATTTGTCACCATAACTATATCACACCTTAGGTTAATGTATTGTTAACCAGTTAAGGATACATAATCATAAAAACATTATTAGCAACCCCCGACCCCCGCCATCATGGTAAAAATCCTGCCTACGACCCTGATACTGAAGCAATGTTTCACGTAGATCACCTATAAAATTAAGAGCCAGGTAAATAGAGGCATAATTGCAACACTCAACCAAAATGTGCTACACTCTAAACAGAGTATCGTAAAGCTCACATTCGGGGGTTGGATTCCCTATTTTTAACTAAATGCTATACAAATAAATGTAGTTTTTATAGCTTATATTTGATGCCTAAATTTAATCTGATTGCTTAGCTTCACTTCTTTTCCCATATAGAGGTATCTAAATCCCTATTCGTAAAGCTGAAATTATGAGGTGAAGTATTTACAATTTTGTTTATTATCAAATTTAATCCCGAAATAATCGGTGATTATATCACTATTTAGTCCACTTAAATCATCAGCTTCTATTTACTACTGACATGAACAAAAATGCTCTTAAATTGTATATGACAACTATGAGTTTATTTTGGAAATACTGGAGTTCGTTTGATCCTCAACCCGCTACTTGTGTATATTACAAAGATAGAAACAGTCAGAATTCCATAAATAAATCCTTTTACGTTTGGTAAAATTGTTTATAAACAACACCAAGAAAGAAAAAATTGGATGGTTTTGCATGTAATGTCATTGTAGCTCTTCACAAATGTGGTATGTTGGGCACCCTCAGTCTTTCTTACTAAAACTTTTGAATAAAATTTAATAAAAAAAACCTAACCTTTTAGAATTGATTGGATAGCTTTATTTTAGTTTAAAGTAGTTTTGGTAGCCCAAATCAAATAGGTCCACCGGGAAATCTCCTGATGCCTTGACAGCACAGTTCATCCCTGCTGGTAACAAAATTTCCCAAATATCGCCCAGTCCGTGGGTAGAGGCAATCAGATTGCAGGCGTTATTCGGATCGCCCAGGTGATATTTTAATTGATGGTCTTGTCTCGTGAATCCGATCCCATTCTCCAGCAATATGAAGCAGATTGCACGATGTTTTCACAGCGAATGGACGTTGGCAACAGGATCGCTCAACTTGCTAGATGCGCTCATGTATGTATGGCATTCTTTTTTAATTTGTCATTACGCGCTTCGGTCAAAACGAGTTGTTTTCCCCGGCCTAGTTTGTCTGAATGCATTTTTTTTTCAAGCAGCCAAATTTTTCTCATAAACCCCTTCTTTCTCCTTGCTGATTCTGCTGCCACCGCTGTTTGTTCACGATCTGTCAAAATGTTCAAATACAATCACTTTACAATATATCAGTCACAACACATATTACTTTGTATACATAAAATCACAAAAATATTAACACAGGGTCGAAAACATATAATTATAATGCATACCCACGTCACAAAGAGACACTTTGAACTGATGGAAACAAGATGGAGAAAAGAGTGGTTGACAACCTATTCGCTTGTATGTGCCTTAGTGAATGGGGAACTGGGAGAGCAACAGAATCTCCCAGCAATTTCACATCAATCACAATGTCAACCCTGTTGCTTCAATATCGCCTCGTGAAATGGGGAACTGGGAGAGCAACTGAATCTCCCAGCAATTTCACATCAATCACATTGTCAACCCGGTTGATTTAATATCACCTCGTGAATGGGGAACTGGGAGAGCAACTGAATCTCCCAGCAATTTCACATCAATCACAATGTCAACCCTGTTGCTTCAATATCGCCTCGTGAGTGGGGAACTGGGAGAGCAACAGAATCTCCCAGCAATTTCACATCAATCACAATGTCAACCCTGTTGCTTCAATATCGCCTCGTGAGTGGGGAACTGGGAGAGCAACAGAATCTCCCAGCAATTTCACATCAATCACAATGTCAACCCTGTTGCTTCAATATCGCCTCGTGAATGGGCCGTTTTAGCGACCCTCCACCTAGAAGGAAGACACATTTTATTGTCTGCTGCTTCCTAACTATTTACACAAATACAAATCAAAATGCTCATCCCAACTTCTTGGCATACTGTGAAATGTATCTAAAATAGCCATAACTATGAATATTGTACTAGTATTGTATCTAAAGCCCTATTCGTAAATAGCTTAGCTCAAGAATCATGTCTAAAATACAACCAAGAAACCTTCACTGAGCATTTTACTTTAACAGTAAAATCTTCATCATAGTGTTATCCCTACTGTTAAGTCAATGACATAATCCTGCTCAAGACTAAAGACAACGTTAATATTGATACAGCTTCCTTCCTATTTAATGTTACAGGAATTTCTCGTTCCACTTTTTCATCAGTTGTTCGGTAAGATGCCTGTCGAGCTGTCCATCACCCTAGTTCACTGCTTGATAGCTCTGTCCATTCACGAGGACATACGAGTCAAACTACTAGAGTCAAAACTTCTGGAAGCTTTGCTTGCCTGTTTACAGGTAGGCCTGCATTGCAGGAAAATGTTTAAAACCATTGGCGGCTTGTCCTAAGTGGTACAAGTGCATGTGCTCTTCCACCCAAACACCACGTTATACATACAAACAATTAGGCCTATTAGCTATAATAATATTATATAATTGTATTATATTTGGAAGAGGGTATCGGAAATGCGGATATAAACATATAAAAGGGACGAACACAATATGGCTTTTACAATGAAAAAAGAACACAGTTCACACTTTACATTGCTGCCATTAGACAAAGAAGAAATAATTGCCTCGATCGTCACCAGCCAAATCCCCCGACCTAGGTTTCATTCTATCGGAACTCATCAGGGAGGAGTGGGCAACGCGCAACGAAACTTCCTAAAAGAGGCGTTGCGCGATAGAATTAAACCTAGGTCGGGGGATTTGGGCGATGACGATCGAGGCAACCATTACCTCTTTGTCTAATGGCAGCAATATAAAGTGTGAACTGTGTTCTTCTTTTCAATTTAAAAGCCATATTGTGTTCGTCCCTTTTATATGTCTATATCCAACTTTCTTATATCTTCTTCCAAATACAATACAATTACCTCATAAAGTGAAAAGAGATTTTCCTTATAGAGATATATAATATTAGATAAGTTATATAAATAAGGGAAATATTAAAATTAAAATAAACTTTTTCTAGTTTTTTTTAACTCTGAAAAGTGAATGTGCCTCAAGTTCACGGTAAATAGGGGAATAAGAGGGGAGGTTTTGATACGCAGAACGCTGTAAGCAAGGCTAAAGCAGGCACATGTTTAAATGTTCCGTCCTTTAACACGTTAAACGAGCGTGTATGGTCGATTCGTTTACGAATGGTGGACATAAAGGTACGCATGCTATTATAATTACCATACCAGTGCGTTTGCGTCATTTGCATTTGCTTATCGTTGATATCTTCAAAAGTGTAAAAGTGTTTCAAAAACGAAGCCTGTAATTAATTCTGTGGAGTACATTATTAACAATTTACTTAATTTTGATTAAACCTTTTAACTAAGAATTAAGGCAGGCCATTGCCAATTTTGAATATAGACTGTTCTTCTTTGAATAAATCACATACTACCTATCATAGACCTTTTAATCAAAACATTTGTTCTAAATTTAAGTAGATGCGCGGTTGTGAACTGAGTAGCAAATTATTTTGTTTTGTTTGCCTTCAAAGGAAAAATCTTCTACGTGGATTGTTGGATTCAATTCTAGTTGAAAAGTCGACTTCGCATGCCCCTTCATGTTACTGTATTATTAGTATTGTTTGATATGTATACATAATATTTATTAAAATTGACAGTGGACTATCACATGAACTGACGTATGAATGAATACCTAGATGACTGTAAAGCTAGTAACTTTTTTTGTCAGATAGAGCCCTTACTATAAAATGAGATTGTAGTATGAACATTCATGAATAAAGTTTGGGGAACATTTCTTAATATACAGGTCGAAATATTTATTTTTCCCATTCTTTGCCAAATATGGATTCTAAAATATGTCACCCACTTCGGTGGCCGTTTGGTTTAACGCGCTACTCTCGCCAGTAGACCAGACTTCCGATGACAGGGAGATCAAGGATCGAATCTCGGTTGGGTGTACTGAGAGTGGCTTTTCCAAAATGATTCTCCACTCTCGATCCACACAAATGTGGGCACACTTTCTCTAAATATAACCTTCCTAATCCCTAAAACCATTAGCGTGATTAGTACATAAGATTATAACCCGAATGTGTAATAAGAATCGGTGCTAAAAAAATGTTATTTTCTCTTGCAAGACACTAAAACAGTGGCTCTATGTTTACGCGAGCAGGAAGGCAACGAAGCTGATGTCGAGCTTAAGATAGCCGCGATCCACTGCCTCTGTGGTTACATATGTGAAAGCCAGGCCCGAGATTGGTTCCTGAACCTAGGTGGGGTGAACAAGATCGTTCAGTGCCTCATGAACACAAGTGTCCCACTGAGACAGGCCGCGGCCACCTTCTTGCAACTCGCCGCGAGGGAACCGCCAATAGCGGCAACCTTCATACATGCTGGGATGTTGCACTGGTTGGTACTCCTTAGCAAGATTGCGTGGATCATTGAATAACAAACTTGAGATTAATACGAGTTGGGTGTAATGCTAGCGTTAGCTTTGCCAAGTTAAACCTCTAAAATGTTCTGAAACACCTAACATAGTCAATCTCGCCCTAGCGAAAATGCCAGATAAGAACCTTAATAGGAATCTTCATAGGCTCTGCTCTCTATTGGAATGTATTTTGTTTCACACCTGGCTCATGAGTGTTCTACTGAGTGATGAGAAGATTCATTGGTACAGAGTAGCCAGACTGCTTGTCCTGGCAACACTCCACATCTGGGCTTTGGTGAAGAGATTTTTAGTAAGGGACACATCTGGCTAGAGATATATTTTTCAATGTATTTTAATTGGATTACCATAAACTTACTTACTCTATGGCATCAGTACGTCACCTATTCATGTCTTGAACTAGTTATATTCGGTCCACCTCATTCTTTCAGGTCCATTCTAAAGTTATCCTATCATCTGCGTCTAGGTTTTCCCACTGATTTATTCCCAATAGGTTTGCCAGTCAATGCCCTGAACTCGATTATAGTTTCCTACATCCGCAATGAATGTCCAGCCCACAGTAATCTGAGATATTTTTATACTCTAACGATTTCTGGTGATGTTTACAGGGTATGTAACTTATCTTAGTGTAATCTACTACTCTCACCGTTATCTTCATCCCTTTTTGAATAAAATATTTTCCTAAGTATTAAGTTTTCGAACACCCTTAATTTCGTCTCGTCATTCAAGCTAAGAGACTATATTTCACAAACATAAAAAGAAATCGGTAAAATTATTGTTTTGTATAATCTGAGTTTTACAGAGGGAACAATTAATATATTTGAGCACGAATATATAGCTTTGGATTTATTTTTATGATATGACTAAAGATGATGTTAAATCTTTTGATAATTATTTAATGGGAACCTTGTTACCAAAGTATACACCCTACTACTTTAGTCATGCCTTAATGAACTTATCACACCATCTTTACTCTACATAAATATATTTTGAGACAATATTTTTGTTTCTAAATTAATCTGTTTACTCTTAAACTGAATTAAAAAGTGCCATTGAAACTAACCGCTACACATTTTGACATACCATGGTGTTTTGTCAATTTAGAGAAATTTTAAGTGTAGTAATAATATCCCAACATAACATTAAGGTTTACCGTTCAGATGAACTTGGATGGCTGAGGTTCCCCTTGTTCTTGCCCTGCTGCTCATTGAAGCTTGCCATGATTAGCTGATCCATAATCAGCCGAACATCTGGTGCTCACGATGGGAAACAGTCGCCCCGTCCCGAAGCTTCCTTAATCTACCGCAGTCGTATCCTTGGTAGTTCAGGCCACCAACCTTTGTCCGTCGATGACCCAGACTTCTTTGGTTAAGTTAGAACCCCCGCCCCTGCCTCCACCCCCACCACATCCTAGATCCAGAGGTGGGTGGTTTTGGCACCTTACTCAATGGCCAGCATTACAGAGAAAGTCAGAAACTTGACCTTAGGGATCGCCGAGGTTTCCCAAGGCGTTACCCTAGGTTTTCCAGTGGGGACCTAGTGAAAGTGGCCTGAGCCGCTATCCCCATCTGAAATCAGGTACGCACTACCAACGACTTAGTATGCGGAGGACAATGGACCCTCTTCTTCCTCTGTCCCCCCATAGCTGACTTTTCAGGGGTTTATCCGTCTGCCTGGATGGACGTTGCCTGGGGGGCCACCACCATGAAGGAACCCACCCCGGCACAGGTAGAATGGTCTTCTAACACCCACACACCGGGCTCACCTCGAGGTTAGCTGTGGACGCCACGAGAGACCAGCACAATCAGTCCCAATGAATGAACCAACACCTACATCGCACTATCACCATCGCGTCATTTCATTCAAATGACTCATGGGACCTTAATTACTCTTTCAGGATGCTGGATCAGAAAACAATGCGCCGAGCCATCCCAGTCTGGGAGACAGCCATTGAGGAGCTGTTCAGCAACTACCTTCCAGCCAAGTTGGCCTACATGGGTCGTTTGGACATGACTGATGTAACTGAAGAGGGGTTCTACGTCACCCGTCACGTAGAGCGCATTTTCCCCATTTTGGAAGAGCTGCTGGTCTCTCGGTTGTGTCCTTTAAGAACTATATATGTGTGCAACTTCAAGTCGACGACGCCAGCCTTAAACCCATCTGTGGGGATGGGAGCTAAGCCAGTCCGTAAGTAATTATTATTATATTGTTAGTTTGATTTTATGTAAGGTTTTTCTATTTAAGGTGAGATTAGGTGAAGTCACACGTCCAACATTATTAAATGCAAGCTACAAAAGATTAAGTCGTTGCAGTGGTTTTATATTTATAGCCAGATATTCTTAATAAAGATCCTTCTGAAATGCCCTTTTTCCTACCAGGATCTTACTCTATAGTATTTTTGACTGTCAATACGGAGGTGGCAAATGGTAGTGCATAATTCACAAGTAAACGATTTGTCTCACTTGTATATAGCTTTCCCAGGAAGTTATGCTTACTATTTTACTGCAAATTGAACCAGCTTTTATAATGGCGATAACTTGAGCAAATCTGGTTAGTATTACCCCATCAGATGAAATTATTCCTCCCAGTGTTACCCATGGCTTGTTGTGCGCCTTACTTTTAGGTCGTAGAGCACGCAGTTCTAGTTTCAGCGGAGGTAAACGTCCCAGCACCAACCTAAAGATGTCGGAAGTGAACAGCACCAACGTCAACACCACCCAGGAGGAATTTGATGCCCTAATGACCGCAAGTGCCTTCGACCCTTACCTGGGAAACTACCTGGAGCAGCTGCAGAGTATCCTAACAACTAATGGCACATTGTGGGTGAATTAGTTAGAATATAAGGCGGAGTGCCCACCAAAATGATGTGACATGTAATCTGGCATCTAATATGTATCTTCAGATTAAACCAATATAAATATACGAGTCAGCGGCCACTGAAGTGACGTGACATGGTGGTGATTTGACACACGCCACGTCAGTGTTGCATGCTCCACTGTCACATGCTACAGACAAGTGAAAGATTCGACCATCGAATCCAATAAAACACCGAGTCCTTGAATCTCGAATACTTGTCAGGATGCGGCAGATTCGAGGATTCGAAGATTCGAGTGGCCCATCTCTACTTTGTAGTTAATTTGAGTGGTTTCTATATCTGGTTGACGAATTACAGTTTTATACCACATATAGAAGTAGCTTATCCACCGGTTTTGAAAATGTTAGAATCCCCCTCCCCATCTCTATAACTCCCACGTCAAAATCTCAAATTTAATACTTATTTGGTTATCTGAAGCCGTACCTCTACCAGAATGCAAAATTTAGATTATCTACCATACTTTTTTTTATAAACTCCCCTTAATTTCCTGGACTCCCATTTTAAACTTTAAAATTCTCGGACTTTTATTGTTATTTGGAGTGGTATCTTTGCCTATATGCAGAATTTTAGTTTTATACCACAATGAGAAGAGGTTTCTAATAGTTTTGAAAGTTTTTAACAACTTAACCCAATTTTTTCCAACCCACTCTGAGAAATTTTAGATTATAATGTTCATTTGGTTATCTGGAGTTTTATTTCTACCTGTCTTTTAAATTTTAGTTTTTAACCTCATCTAAAATGTTATTTCTAGCTGTATCCCACCCACATTTCCCATAGTTTAATTTTAAATTTTCTTATTTTTTTGTTTATTTAAAGTTCTCTACCACACAGAGAAGTAGTTGAATGTATTTGTTTTTGGAAATGTTGAGCACGCACCCTTCTCCTGTCATTTCTTCAATTCCCGCTTATAAATTTCAAATATTAAGATTTATTTGGTTATTTGGAAAGGTCATTCTACCTATTTGCCTAATTTAAATATTCTATCACTGCTAAAAGTATTTTTTATTTTTATAACCCCCTACTACCCTTCCCTATTTATCGGGGTTCCATTTAAAATTTAAAATGTACAGACTTATAGTAATTTGACATGTCCCTTTACTTTACTTATAAATTTCAATCTTCTAATACACTGGGAATTAGTTGTTTCTATTAGTCTTGTAAATATTCAAGTGCATTTTATTAACCATCATTTAGCTATTTCCATTTTTAAGACTTATTTGGTAATTTTTAGTGATAAATAAAATGATAGAATATTAGGAAATTGGTAGAGCACAAATAAAAGTAACAACACTGACACATATTTACACACACTTCAATATTTCGATGCTATTGTAGCATCTTCCTCAGGAAGTAGTAATTAGACTACAATAGCATCGAAATATTGAAGTGTGTGTAAATATGTGTCAGTGTTGTTACTTTTATTTGTGCTCTACCAATTTCCTAATATTCTATCATTTTATTTATCACTAAATGTTTTTGCTCAATGCACTTTTTTCATATATATTATTTGGTAATTTGGAATTGTCCTCCTAACCAACTGTCACATTTAAATTTTCTAGCACACATAAAAGGTTTTTTATACTGTTTACATCCCCCTTCCTATTTCCCAGGGTCCCACTTATTAAATAAACATTGTCATACTTGTATAATTATTTGGAGTGGTCCCATTGGTTGTTTGCAAAATTTAAATCTTCTATCACCCTGGAAAGTAGTTATTTTTACTAGTTTTGGTAGTCTTGAACAACCCGCTATCTTTTCTCCAACACACCTCGAGACCCATCGTGTGGATGCCGTACATAAATTAATGTCATTAGTATTCTGCGACCTGACAAGCCCCCATATATCAAATTGCATCTTGATTGGAGGACATAGAATTTACTACGCCTCCCCCACCCCTTTAAACTCCTTTAATCGATGAAATTTGAAAAACCCTTAAAAAAAAGTCGCCCAATTTTATAAAGAAACATTCATTTTAAATTTCAAGTCTCTCTGTCTACTAGTTCAAAAGATACACGGTCACGGAATTTTGAACACTTTCGATCCCCCTTTTTCATCTCTTACAGGTTGAATTTCACCAAATTTGGTCCTATCTCTGGCCAAAAAGGAACCTTTACTCAACATTTCAAGTTTCCATGTTTGAAACCATTAAGCTTTTCTAACAAAACTACAAACTCCCTCACCTCGTTTACTGTCTCTACAGGAGAAATTAGCCTTGTAGTTTGGAATTTTAAGCAATAATGTCTCACCCATGTGTATTCACACTCATGCTAATATTACTGAACCAATATTTAGTTTAATATAAGAGAGAAAACATAATCAATCCTCAAATTTGTACTTTGTACTTATAATATTTAGATATATTGGAAAGAAGGTACAGGAAAGATGGATAGAAATGTACCTTCAGAGGTTTTCCTTATTGAGAAATATTTAGATATAGTATTTTTAAGTAGCAGTTGAAATGGACTATTTGGCCAAAATTAACTGTAGATAAATGTTTTCAATAGAAAATTCTTCTATGATATCAGTTTTGGTATCCACTAATTGAGAAATAATCTTTTAATAAAGACGAAACGACATACTAGTTTATAATCTGTATAATATAAACTAGTTTCCACATTATTAAGGCTAATAACTAGACCTACCTCAATAAATAAATGGTATGGTGCACCACACAGACTTTCTCTCTCCTTTATCTATAAATGGAAACATTTACTCAAAACTCACAAGATTTGTGAAACAGATAATAGACATTTTTTGCAGAAACATGATGGGAAAAAAAAAGAGCATCACATTCCACCAAGAGGCATAAATGAAAAAAACGTATTGTTCATTATTCATAATTTACAGAAACATATTGTTCATAAAAAAGCATAATAATCAATTCCCTATTTACGAGACCTCAATTTAAAAAAAAATATTTGACAATAGCTCGGAATCTAGGGGCCGTCCATAATTTACGTACGGATTTTTTGGAGTGAGGGTGATCAGTATTTTCCTTCGTTTTCGTGGGGAAAAAAGTACGATCAAGGGGAGAGGGGAGAGCGAAAAATCTTACGATCCCTTACGTAGGGGGATTTTGGGGAGAAGGGGAGTCGAACTAATGAAAACAGCCTTAATTAATTTATGCACTTTATTGATTTTATAAAAATATATTTCAAGTAAAGATTTTTTAAATTAATTTTACTACAACCTTATGAGTTATTTTGTTTCTCAAATGCTTGCGAAGATATGATTAAAATGGGCAATATCTGCTTATGTAAAGTACCCTTAAAATGATGTTCATGGAGTGACTAGAGCGGTCATTTAGTTTATAATGTTAAACAATGCCCAGATACGAAATTTAATAAAAATCGTTACAGATGATTTCGAGATAACTTGTTTTCTCTCTTTTTTACCTCTACTACCCTCAATTTTAGGATAAGACATCTAATTCCAAAAATTCCTTGGAGGAACCTTATAAAAACCATATATACTAAGTTTTATCCAGATCAATAAAATGATTTCGGCTCTAGGCCTAGATATAGACACCCAAGCAGACGTCATCGCAAAAAACAATTTTTCTGTTTCGGGGGGTTGATAGTTATCAAATTTGTACTTATTTTTTTTATGATCACAGTACTTTTCTCTTCAAGGTGTCAAGAGAAAGTAAAAATGAGCACAAATCATATTCTTATACGTTTCACTGGTGCAAACACATTTCTATACATTCTTAAAACTACTTTCAACCAAAGGCTCAATGGCACTATGGAGTAAAATAATCACAATTTATAAAGCAAAAAGTAGTAAATATTACATCGGTCATCTATAAAAGTTTTTGAGTCCATACAGTTACAATGTCCCATTATTTGAATACTATATTTAATTTTAACTTATTAACTATAGTTACATAGTCTTATGAAGAGAGTTTATTTAGTTAGAGGTACATATTTGAGCTTTTACAGACTATATCAACTAAAGTGTTCTTTGAAACATACCTTCTATATAAGCCTACTATTTAAAAGTCAAAGTTGTTAACCTAAAGTTTAAGCCAAACAGCTGGTTTTGTTTGTATAACACTCATAATTATTCAACATTAAATAACTTATAGGCCTAAATCCTTACATTATTTCAACGTTTCGAAATGGAACACGCTACAAAAATTACTTTTGAGACAAGAGTCTAGATTCATAGAAATATGTAAAAGTACAGTTAATTTATTACATTTAATTGGGATCAAAATCAGCTTAAAGTCACAAGTACTAATCTCTCTGAAATTCACTTAACGAGATTAGATTATTGGTGTAATATGTCCCGCATTTTCTGCATCGGTTTCCCTAAACATTAAAGATTCTCCTTTGCATTCCACAGCAAGTGATTGTGGATTCTAGCTTTAAGGAGGTGGCTTGGTGCAAAATAACTTGTGCTTTTTGCATTGTTTAAGCCAGTGAGGGCATATTATCATTTTTTCCCCTTCATTGCCTTTCCTATGTACAATGTGCATCCTATGTGCATCACACTTTGTTAATGGATTCCTGCAGAACTTAAAGTGAAATTTCCGTTCTATCTGGTCTACAAGATAGTCAGAAACATATTTAAAAGATCAAACGGTAAAACAAATAAATATCGAATCTTAATTTGTGATGAAAAAATAACATTAAAATTGTATGTCTATTTTCATACTCGTTAGTTCCTATTTAAAATACAATTCATTTAATAACAATATATGTTAGATAGTAAATAGGAAAGCAGTTTGAGATACTATTTATTTTGTATATCCCGTGACAAAATAATATTTATGTAGCCTACGATCGGCTTACACTGAAAGGTGACATCAATACTTTAATGGACTAAACTAGATTAGACTAGCCTATATACGTCCTTTATAAGCTACACTGCTTCATCATAGTAATTCATAAAATAAAACTTGCTACATTTTAAGATAAATGGAGTGTAGGGTATATAATATGTTGAATAATTGCTTCAATAAACTGTAAATAATTTTATTTATATGTATGGGCCCTATATGGTTAATTAAATTTTGAACTGATTTATCTTTTATTAACAGCCAGAACCTACTTCAGTAGTCGAATGATAAGATAGGATTCGCAAACAAACTGCCCGCAAGACATAGCTGGCCGGTCCGTTTATCTGCATTATCTTTATTTTACTATCCGGCCTGCATTCATGTACTCACACAAAATACAATAGTTTAACTTTAGTGTTTACTATGTAATTTTAAATAACAGAAACCCTTAGAACTATTTAAAACCATCGTAAATTTTTGTTTTCACTTTAATAACTTGAGTGTGGGAATATTAATTTACAATGTGAAAATACTAGTTTTTAAATTATTTCAAGTATACATTAATGATTTTAAATACATATCATCAAATAGCTATTATAGACCTGCATTAGTGGCCACGCGGTATGGTATCTAGCCTTCCTCTGTCAAATAAAGTCATGTTTTGATAGGGTCACAATTTGTGGGATTGTTTTATACGGTTCTATATAAGATATCACACATTAAAAAAACTTTAGAATTAAAATCTAAACTTTTTGATTGGTCTGAACTTTCGCCTTCATTTTGATGAAAATAATATTTAAAAAATGGTACGGCGCACCGCACAGACTTTCTCTCTCTTTCTATAAACTCGTAAGATTTCTGAACGGAATAATGTACATTGTATCATCACCACTCCACATAAGAACACGCATAAAATAATATACAATGATATAGAATCAATGAGAAAAGAGGCGCATCTTTGTCCACCTAAGAGCATTTCAAACAGTTTAATGTCTTCCACAAGGGTCAACACTTCGTATTAAAATTTCGATTTCTGGTTAAAATTTTAACATTTTATAAGGTGTTGCAGATCTTCAAGTCATCGCATTGATATTTAATTATTCATTTATACATTTTGACCAATAAAAAATGTAAATATTGACTATTGAGTCTAAAATGGAGATAGATCATTGCTATGCAAACATTTCTCCTAAGAGATTTAAGGAAAAATAACATACTTTTTTAGATACTTATATTTAATTACTCTATGGCATTGGAGAATTATTGCGTTAAGACTTAAGTAGTATATGTTTACAACTAAAGCTCACAAAATTGTATTAATATATTTGCAAATATCTCAGAAACTGTTGCTTTTATAAAAATATATGTCAAATAAAAGTTTTTTATTTCTAATAGTCCTACAATTTTGCAATGATAAGTTGTTTAGTTTCTCAAATAGTTGTGGAGATACGGAAATTAACGCTTCTGTAAAGTACCCTAAAAATCATTTTCATAGGAAAATGAAAATAGCCAGTTTATTTATAATCTTAATCAACGCCTAGATACGAATTTTAATCAAAATCGTTTGAGCAGATTTTGAGAAAACCAAATTTTTCTCTTTTCGCCCTTCAGTAAACTACCCTTAATTTTAAGTTTTTATAGACACACAGACAGACGGCATTGCAAAGACTATTTTTTAGGGTTCGGGGGGTCATGAGACGTCGACATCCATCAACATTTCAGGTTAGTTTTTTTTACGGTCGCAATACTTAAACTTTAATGTCCAAAAAGTTAAAAAAATTATATAATTGCGTATAGATTGAAAGTTATTGATTTTATAAAAATATGTTTCGGATAAAATATCTGTATTATAAATATATATACATATTTGTAATGCTAAGTAATTTCATATCTCAAATAGTTTCGGAGCTATTATAAAAAATGTTAATTTACGCATCAGACCGGAGCCCTTAAAGCCATTTTGCCGAAATATTGAGAGTAGCCATTTTGTTTGGAATATTTATTAATGTTCATAAATGAAATTTAATCAAAATCGTTAGAGCCGATTTTGAGAAAATCGACTTTTTCTCTTTTTTCCCTTCAGTAAACTACCCTTAATTTTAGGGGTAGATATCCAATTCCAAAAACCCCTCGGGGCAACCCTATGAAAACCCTAGATATCAAGTTTCAGCTCAATCGGTAAAATAGTTTAGGCTCTAGTTGGAGGTACAGACAGACAGACAGACAGACAGACAGACGGAAATTCAAAAACCACTTTTTCGGATTCAGGGAGTCATGAAACGTCAAAATTCATTAAAATCTCGAGTTTGATTTTTTTGACGATCACCATACTTTCTCTAGCTGTAAGATAGAGAGAAAGTAAAAATATCTAACCACTTCTTAAATAAATTGGTGTTTCTAAACATCTGCAATTCTCCTCAGTGCTCCTTAACAAATAATTGAAGTCGACAGCCAGTCCCTTGATAAAATAAAAGGACCATTGTGTTTCATGTTTTCTTTGTAATGTGCAGTTAGAGTAATCTTATTTGTGTGGCAGGATTAGGGTACTTAGGGACGAGGGGTGGGATTAGAGACGAAGGAGGGTGCTACCTGAAGCTTGCTCGGTGACATCCAGCTGATTAGTTAACTCAAGGAGTTCATATTTTGTATCTGACTTCTAGTAAATTTAAGTTTAAAGTGAGTCGTTTAGAAAATGTTCACTTGATTGCGCTGTAGTCACTGGGGACCGCAACTAGCGATCCCAACGTTGAAGGAGTAAAACTTTGATAAAGAGCGCAACACGTTTAACCTGGTGGTTGTGGATATGTTCTTTCCTTGTCTGTGGCCCAGGGTCATTCTTCACTCATATTTTAAGGCAGAGTCTGAGGTCCCGGGTTCGATTCCCGTGTCCAGGTGTAATTTTTAAATTTCCAGAATATGATATTTAGATGCGAGTAAATCCTCACTAAAACCAATATAATATCTTTGGCTATTTGATTATTTTTATCTTTTAGTTAAAAAGTTTCGCAGTTTAGTCATTATTTAAGTGAAATTGTGGTATTGTTCATGTGAAAGACCTATCTCACTATTGATCTGAGCGACCCCTTCTTCGAGATGATAGGCTACATTTATCTATTTTGACTCTTGAGGAGTGCGTTGGCTTTGAGTTAATTATCTTATTAGAACTCCATAAAGAGGTGACTAAGGGCCAGTTTCATAGTCAGATTTAGTACGCCGAAAGTGCGGCGCTATACTAAATATAAGACGTCACCTACCTGAAATTGAATGGAATGGGCTAATTTCATATGCGAAACTGGCCCATTCCATTTTGGTCTAGGTAGGTGTCGTCCTGTATTTAGTATCGACTCGCACTTTAGGCGTACTAAATCTGACTATGAAACTGGGCCTTACACTATATTTTGAGTATGCGAGTCAACCGAATTTGAAATCTAATTAGATATGCGCAGAAATCCTATGGCTTGTATTGTGAAGTGTTTAATCAACAGCTTAGGAGTTTGATATGCTATTCTCAGTATGCCTTGAAAGCTCTTACCTTGACAGATTAAACTATGACCCTATCTTATAAGCTACAACATAGTGGGATAATATACGGTAACGTAGCTTATAAGATAGGGCCATAGTGTAACCTATCAAGGCAAGACTACTACATTTTAGGGTAGCCTTGCTTGTTTCTACTATGATGCAATTTATATGATATAACCATTGTGGAGCCTGTCAAGGTATGATTGGAAACTTAGGTCAATCTTACAATGTTACGTTATCCCTTTCGTTAGGGTTTAACATAAGGTTAGGTTAAGTGATAACAACCATTACTTTTGATATTAGTTTGAGCCAATGTCTAATTAAAAGTGCTCCTAAAGTTAACGCGAGGTTTACCTGTCGGTTATTAATCATAATGCCTACATTAACAACTGTAAACATTCCAACGTATTACTTTCAAGGTGATTGCTATTATTAAAGTTCTAGGGTTTAAGAACTGTTTTATGGGAGCTGCAGAGGAGGTATGTGGGAGGGCAAATTATAATAAGTGGAAGGAGACAGCCTGGTGGAACGACAGGCTGCAGGAAGCTGTGGAGGAGAAGAATAAAGCATTCAGAAGGAGTTTTAAGAATAGAATGAGGAGACAAAGGAAGAATATAAGAAGAAGAAAAGATTGAAGGAAGTGGTACAGAAAGTCAGGAAGGACCGGATGCAAAAATGGAAAGAATTGCTGGAACGGGACATGGAAGGAAATAAGAAGGTGTTATATGAAATAGGAGGAGAGAGAAAAAGACAAAAAGTTAAAATAACGGATGAAGAAATAAGAACTTTGAAGACAGTAGAGGAAGATAAGGAACTATGGATGAGATATTTTGAGAAGATGTTCAACCCGGAAGAGTAAATACATGAGAGTGAAAATAAGGATCAGAAATCAATGCCAAAAGAGGAGGAAGGAGGTCTCAAATGGAAAGAGGTGAAGGATCTATTAAAAAGGATGAAACGAGGAAAAGCACCGGGTGTGGACGAACTGACTGGAAATGATGAGCTGAGGGTTAAGCAAGTATACAAAGGTTATACATTTGGGTGCTGAAAGTGATTTGGAAGGAAAACAAGGCACCAGAAGACTGGAAAAAAAAAGAGAGTTATAAGACCTATTTTCAAACAAGGAGATAGGAAGAGGTGAACACATTATAGGGGGGGACAACGCTACTGTGACACTGTACAAAAATATATAATATACTGGAAAATAAAATAAAATTAAATTAAAGGAAGGTGAAGAGAGGAACAGCATGGATTTAGAGAACAGAGGTCTACAATAGAGTTGATATTTGCTATATGCCAGCTGATGGAAAGAAGGTATGAATATGGGAAAGACTTGGTAATGGTATTTATGGATGTGGAGAAGGCATATGATAGTGTGAATAAAAATAAAGTTTGGGAAGAGATGGAGGAGACCGAAGTGGCCAGAGGAGTTGTATTGAGAGTGGAAAACATATATGAGGATAACAGGAGGTGTGTTAGGATGGAGATTGGGAGGACATAAGGGTTCAAAATAAAAAATAGAGTGAAGCGGTGGAGTGCCCTCTCACCACTACTATTTGTAATGGTAATGAAAATGGTCATGGATAATGTGTCAGAAAAGCTTGGGGGGGGGGGAGGAATGAAAGCCACGATGTCGCTGATTACTTGATGGTATGGGGGGAGAAGGAAGAGGAAGTACAGGAACAACTACAGGAGTGGAATGAGGAAGTGAGAGAGTGTGGAGTGAAATTTAGCATTTCAAAGTGTGAAGTGATAGTAATGACAAAGAAGAGAATAAGGCCGAATAAAGCTATAAAGTTGGATGGAGTAGAGCTGAGAAAATGACATAACGTAAAATATCTTGGAGGATTTATTGGGGTGAAAGGTGGAAGCAGAGAGGATCTGATGAGAAGAGGACAGCAGGGAAAGTTGTTCTATAGGTGTGTAAGAGACCTGCTATGGAGAAGAGAAGCGACCTTGAAGTGGGAGGAAGTGTTGTATAGGGCGTACTTTGTACCCATTATCACACATGAAGCAGAAACATGGACATTGAATGTAAGAGAGACTAACAAAGTAAAGGCCATGTGAATGAAGTTTGTTACGAGCATGTTAACTGTAGTGAGGAGAAACAATATTAGGAATGAAGTTATCTGGGTAAGAGTGAGGGTACAGGGAGTATATGAGATAGTAGGATAAGCAAGACTAAGATGACACGGACATGTAATGAGAATGGTGAAGGAGAGGATACCAAAGAGATTGATGGACATTAAGTAAGTAGGAAAAAAACTGCAAGGGAGACCAAAAAGATTTGAGAGGAGCAGATAACAGAAGGTGTGCAAGTGAGAGGAGGAAAATTGAAGCAACTCAAGGAAAAATAGTTATTAAAGAATAGAAGAAGATAGAGACATTTTTACTAAAGTGACTCAGCCGCAGGCTGGAAGGAGTTGATGATAATGATATTATTAAAGTGAGGTTACATATCTATTTTCTGAAATTGTTAATTTATTGTATGTCGATGACGGCTTTGAAGGTGAATTACACTTTTGAAGGGTTCCAAGATTTCAAAGACCTATTAATTCTTCTAGAAACATTTCCTATTCTTTGCTAAAATTTATAATTCGTTCTCTTTTATTATTTTCAACATACAATTTTGCAAAAAAAGAAATGCAGCAAAAGGTAGTAGCTAGCCCTACAAAGATATGATGTGATAATTTGGACAAACTACGGTCTGTTTGCATTGATTTGTTTTCGGAACAACTTGCTTATATTTTCTATGGTCAAATCAAGCCAATCAAAAGCCTTGAAACAAATCTAGCGCTCTGAGAAAGTTAACGATAAGAAGGCAACTTTTCGTAATTTTATGAGGACATAAAAGTCGTATAGTAAAACACAACGTCAAGTTTAACCAAGGGATAGACTTTACGAACAGTTAAGTTATGAGGACTTTGGCGAGACATTGTAATATTTGGACAATATGTGTTATTCTTTATTTCTCCTTTAATCACTCACTGCAACAAAGTAATATGTTAGAGTACATCATTAGGTTCCACTCAAGAGTAATAATTGGAGATGAACAACCCTCTTATCATATTCCAGTGTGTAAGTATTTTGGTCGGAGCTCATTGAAGATCAATTACAACGTGTAGAAAAGGTTATACTTAACGAGCATGGTAGGGTTTCATTGAAGGAAGACAGTTCGTGATTTCTACATTCAATTGAAGGTGACATGTGTGGTTCTGTCTTTACAGGCAACAGTCGGCCGATGTGAAATCAATGAGAGACCGGATTAAGGCGGTGGCCCGATTCGTGGCAGCGCAGATGAGCGGGCCAGACCCTAACCGGAAGTGTGACGTTCACCAGCTGGAGCTGCATCTCAACGAGATCAAGGTTCGACAATTAATTGGCGCAATCAAGAATGTTTCATGACTTAGTGTTCATAAGAAAAATATTCTTTAAAGTTTTCGACCTTCCCTAAGAGTATCTTATTTGAAGCTAAGCGAATAAAAACAGAATAGCTATTGCATATTTATTAAAACCCAAGCAGTGGCATAGCTGAGCCAGTGGGGTGTGGTTAGGGGTTGTAGCCCCAACATCCCATTTTATTTGCAGGAATTTGAAAATAACACATTTATTTTGTGGAATGCAAGTTTCTTTATAAAATACCAAAACTTTATGAGAATACACAGAATAAAAAAGTTGACAATTATATTGTAGAAAGCTAAGAAACATAAGGTTTATATTCACACCACTGCACTTGAATATCTGATCTCATTCATCTTCAAACCAATCCCTAAAGCAAACACAAACTCAACCCCATTATGAATAAAAATAAGAAGATTCTTGCATTTCATACATTTATAAAAAAATAAAATTTTATTCAACTCTTAATGTAATATGAATATATTATATTACCATTTTAACTAAGTTGTTATATTCGTCAAGCATATTATTAAGATAAATAGGAAAATTCACTTTTGAAAATACAAAAAGGTGTTTTTCAAAACAATATTAATACACATTGTAATATGATGGTTAATGTACATCATTTATCCACTGAAGAGATTTATTTTAGTATTCAGATTGGAAAACTTGTCTACATAGAATTATTTTATGCATGAATGGCATCTGCTTATGATGAAAAATAAAATGTAAGCACTACTGGGGAAGGGTGTAGAAAGCTAATTTTTTTAGGGGAGTCCGCTAAAATTGTGCAATACCTTTGGTCTATAAAAGTTGTATAAGAATATTGGAGGTACATCAAATTCCAAAGGGGGTCTGGACCTCCATGACCCTAGCCTTTCTTCGCCCTTGCTATTTATCATGTAAAACACTGTCTATGTATCCAATTTTAATAACAACTTAGAATTTAAAAAATAAGTCTTATGTAAATTACCTATAAATCTATTTTTCTCTGAAAAACAAGTATACAGTGCCTTTCATAATTTAAAACCTCCTATTATATATATTTTAAACAAAATCCAAGAGCAATTTTCAAGAAAACATTTAATTTTCAAAAATTAGTCGTTAGTGAACTATCCTTAGGTAAATGCTCTCCAAAAAAATAGGTATACAGTTTTATATCTCATGTCAAATACACCCCAGAAATCAATTTTAAACAACATTGTGTAAGCCATTTTTGAAATTTTTGAAATTAAAAAAAAAAAGTATTAAGTAAACAAACCTTTTTAAAGGGCTTGAATTAAAATTTTAAAAATAGCTCAAGGTAATACCATATAATAACTAAATATCAAGTTTGAACAGAACCCATCAAACTGTTTCGGTTGTGCAAGCAGACAAACCGAGGAACATACAGATTTTCCAGATACACTTTTTTGGACTCGGAGGCACATTAAATGTCAATATTCAACATAATATCAATGTCAAATTTTTTCACGATTTCAACATTTTACCTTTATGTGAGAAAGTAAAACTAGTTATGTTCGAAAAGAATAAAACATTTTGCTAACAAAATTATATTGTAATAATTATAATATTGCCATCGTAAAAGTTAGATCCAAGCGAATATAATATTGTTAATATTAGCAGCTTTGAAATTGGGAAAATTTTAATTGAGAGGGTGTGTGAAAAAACTGCTAACAAGATTTGGGGTGTGCAATGTGGTATCATGCCAGGTATATGTTGTATGGACCAGATCTATACATTGCAACAAGTGATTGAGAAATGTATGGCAGTAAGGAAGAAAGTTTATTGTGCATGTGTTGATCTGGAGAAAAGCATATGATGTGAATGAAAGAGTGTGGTTTTATGCATATGATGCCGTATCTATGGCTGAGAACGAAAATTACTTGCAGAATTCATTAAATAGTTTGGATGTGGCGACAGGCAGAATAGATCTTTGTATAATGGTAAAGATGGGTTAGGAAATGATTGTCAGCTTGGTATGAATGGAAAACAGTTAGACCAAGTGAATGATTTTGTTTATTTGGGCAGAATGTTGTGTAAAAATGGAAGGATAGATGGTGAACTACACAGCCGGGTGAATGCATCTCAGAGAGTAATTGGATGTATGTGGACTGTTGCAAAGAATGAAGTAGTATAGAAAGAGGCAAAGATGGCAGTATATAAATGTGTGTTAACGTCAACATTATTTAATGAGTGTAACATGTGGGTTTGTCAGGATAAATACAAGAATAAGGTGAATGCAGTTGGAATGAGATATCTAAGAAATGTATGTGGAAAAACTTGTATGGATGGAGTTAATAATGAATGGGTGTCGAAGGAGTGCAGTTTAAAAGGGAACCCAATAGATCAATGTAAAAGAAGTGCATTACGTTAGTTTGGACATGGTGAGAGGATGAGGGCGGATCGTGTGACAAAGCAAATATATGAAGTTAGAGTGTGTGGATCAAAAGGAAGGGGTAGGCCATGTAAGACGTGGCTAAATGTTGTAGAAGAATGTGTAAAAAAAGATAAATATTAAGAGTTTTTTTAAAGAATGTATGAATCTTGTTGAAATGAAGGGAGTATGCAAGGGTAGGGAAGTGTAGAGAAAGTTAGGGAGGATGGATTAAGTACGGAGCTGTTTTTTAAACTATATTATTACTACCCACACTGGTGAGCACATGGTCAATATCATTAAGTCTGATTTGCCGATGAAGGGGACGTCGGGGTTTGAATACCAGCCTAGTTTACTGAAGGTAGTTTTTTCTAAATGGTTCACGATTCTCTCCCCATGCAAATGCTGGTACATTTATTCTACACTCTACCTCTATAATTCTTACAATAGATAATTAGTAATCTATTTATAAATTATACATAAAACCGAATAGGTAGTGAAACATGAGGAAGTTTTTTTTTAATCTTACCTTTTTGGTATTTTATAAGGAATAGTTTCAGCTGGTAGTTCTTTTACTAACCAGGTGTTCAGAATACATGTTTTTTTTAAGTTATGACTTATTTTTATAAAATCAACAAAAATATTATATTAGCAACAGGCCATTGCTATTTTACCGCTGATTCCCTTCTCCTAACACAATCTTTCACAACCTTGTATTAACTAGCAATGCTGTTAACATTTTGTGTATGATTTCAATATATTCATAAATACAAAATAATGTTTTGAGTAAATAGGTGTGTTGAAAGAATGGGTTCAGGAAGTGTAGTAAGCTTATCTACATAAGTTACAAACTCCATATCTGGCAATAAATTGTTCTTTAATATAGCTGTCCTTTTCTCTTGGTAATTCTTCAAGTAAGACCTTAAAGGTGATAGCAAAAATGTACCTTCTTTTCTTGAACACCGATTACACAGCTCATTCCAAGAATTGTACTTGGTTTTCTGATACCATATTGAATGTCAGGAGCGGCATGAGGTAAATTTTGCGCCCGGGCGGGATTGCTTTTTAGCGTCCCCCCTATGTAACCAGAGGATAAGAGGAAAATATAAAAATAGTCCCCAAAACTCACAACTCCAAACCAAGCATTACTTTATTATCAAGCCCACACTAAGTTAGGTTAGGTTGTTGCTCTGTTTGCCGTCCCCTCTCAAACTTGCACCCTGGTTGGGTGCCCAGTTTGTGCGGCCCTTAAGCCACCCCTGTTGAATGTAGGGAAATAAAGCCATTTGAAATGTTGACAGAGCTAATTTTACAATCGGAAGTTTTACAAGCTTCATCTTGAAGGTGAATATTAAAATATGAACTAGTATTTGTTTGATGAGATACAATTAATACTGTAATAAAAGTAAAAACATTATAAAATTAAGTTTATATTCAAGGATGGGGTCCAACAAATTCCAGGGGGGTCTGGACCGCCTTTCTAAGCCTTTGCTATTGGGTGTATTTCACATAGTTTTTCTAAGAACATTTTTCAATAAGCCTAATATTTTAAAGGGTTGGTGTTAAATGCACTACATCCTGAAAACAATACGCAGTGACCTTGCCCTAAAAAAATACAGGGTCTTAAATATATCTTAATATACCAGCAACATTTTCAAATTATAATAAGATTTATAGATTAAATCTCGCCCCTTATTTTTAATTTTTCATTCATTCTTGAAATAATTGCTTAGCTACAGATAATAATCAAACCGTTGTTAATCATGTTATAGTTTGCAGTGTCTATTTATGCAAATTAGAACTTTTTTTTAGAAAATCCTGTACATGGTAATAAACTGCTATGAGTCAGTTTCATTCGTTGACAGGTTGAATTGTGCAACAACGTGATCCCAATAGGCCACATACGTGTGGGCTCCTACCTGGAGCGAGCTTTGCTGTTTAAGATCCTCGCTGATAGAGTTGGGCTACCCTGTGCCCTAGTCCGAGGGCAGTACAGTCGAGCATGGATAGAGGTGGCTATCCCACAGGAGGAAAGGGGACAGGATGAAGGTACACATGATTCATTGATATATCTTACTGGGAATGTATATACATCCTCACTCTCTCAAACGCAAGAAGATGTTTTATCTACCAATCTCAAAATAATGGTAGATACTAGAATTAAAATAAGACATAGGTGTCAATAAAAAATAAAAAATAGATAATAACGAAAGGAGACTTTGTAAAGGTATACAGCAAAGAAGAGTTTACATGGTAGTCCATGTACTGAGACATGATAGTTTGAGACCAAGACTGGAGTACATGAACCAGATAGCGGACGATGTTGGTAGAAGAAAATTAGATAGCTAGCTTAAATAGGAATGTTAAGGATACCTAGTTTTTTAGTGACAAGTTAAATAAACTTAACTCTATATGTAATATTGGAAGCAGTGGTGTTTATTCCTCAAAATGGTGTATAAAATTTCCAATAGTGATAGCCCAGCCTGTGGGCCGTAGTTTGGGGGCCCCTGCCCTATACTAAGGATGAAACATTTATTTGATATATACAATACAAACACCAAACAAATAAAAAATTAAGAAGAAATATTTAAGTTTAATGTCTTAAAGACAAATTATTTATTGAAAGCTATTTGTTTGAAAATCGACGTAGTATTTACTATTACAAACATTTCAATGTTAATAAAATGACCACTAATCTATTGAATTTTCTTCAGTGAAATCTGATTTGGGGGTAGGGGGTGAATAGCCAAATGTGTTCAAATGAATAAGTGTGTATACATAGTCACAAATTATAAGCTAATATCAATTCTCAATCAAGATCAAACCCTATCCATTATTTCAGCCCTAATCGAGTTCAAGCCCTATCTGTTATTTCAATCTTAATCGAGATCAAGCCCTGTCCATTATGTCATCCTTAATCGAGATCAAGCCGTGTCTGTTATTTCAACCTTAACCATGAAAACACCATGTCTGCTATTCCATCAATAATCAAGATCAAGCTGTCTGTTATTCCATCCTGTATCAATATTAAGACCTATCATTCTATCTTTAATGACGCTCAAATCCTATCTCTCATTCCAGGCTTGGTTAAAAACAAACATTGTTATTAATGAACTGGCCTACATAAATGTTATAATTTGCCGGCCCTTTGGCACAAGTCAAGGCTATTTGTGCCTATGCCTCTACTTAGAAACAGTGAATGCAGAACTGATTTCACACTATATAAAAAATCAGTCTTGACCCCGAGTGATCCATTGCTGTTCTCTGACATATTGTACTGTGTTGAAGGTGTTGATAAACCACCCGTCCCGCTGCGCCTGTTGAGACCAAATCTCATTGTTGATCTCATGAACAACGTCGGTGAACTTTTACTACTGCACTCATATGAGGGTGACGTGTATTGCGGAAAACCAGTGTGATTAAATACATTATAGATCATACAAACAGGATCTGTGTCTGGTTAAACAAACACTTATTTGTCTTGAGAAAATATATTAAAAAATATGGTGTTGTTACTCTGTATTTATTGTAAAAATGTAATAAAGAAGATTGAGTTTTGTTTATCTTCAAACTTTTGAGCCTCATTTTAATATAGGGATACAATTAAAGTCATGGTTGATGCCTGTAAAAATGTTTAGCTGCACCTATTATTTAAACTTGTAGGTGTACTTCTACTATAGTTGACAGTAAAAAATAAAGTATGTTCAAAGAACCAGAAGTATATAAAAAAAATTTTTTTGACAAACCTGTGCAAACACAAAGTCATAAGGTTCCATGTATGTTTTTCTAGTTCTGGCAGTTCATAGTTTGGCATTCCTGGTATTAAAAATGTCATTAAATGTATTTTTTTAAGGTTTGGTATTAAAAAAGAAACATGAAACATCTTATATCCTCTCAGGGTGTCTTCTTGTCTGGAAAACCTGGAATTCTTAGGGAATGTCTCTTTGCACCAAAAATCAGGGAGTTCTCAGGAGATTTTGGGGTTGATCTGGGAATTCGTTGAATTTCCAACTTTTTTTTTTCAAAAAATATAATAAAATTGTTTAGTTACTATCATTGCAGGTAAATATAATAATAAAATAAAAATCAAGTTTAAATAACTCACTATAGCCAACTATAGGAAATATGGACAATTTGACACACGCACAATTGAAAATGTACAATTGTACTTTCGAAACATGCAGAGACAGGTTCGTTCAAAAAAGCCGCTTATGGCTTATTGATGCATGAACAGGTGTTTTGAATGAATAATATTGTTTTAAAATACTAATTAAGGTAAGTTAAATTGTTTTAAGTATTTTACTTTGCAGTTTGCTAAAGTCAATTAACTAACATTAATTGAATTTGTATTTCAATTTTACATTTGACATATGTTAATAGAGAGGGTTATGACAATTTATATGTATCATATTCTGAAAATTGAAAAATGACACCTGGACACGGGAATCGAACCCGTGTCCAGGTGTCATTTTTCAATTTTCAGAATATGATATCTAGATGGAGTAATTCCCACTAAAAAGCATAAATAATAGCTCTGGCTATTAATTCTCAATTTATATGTAGCCAAGGTAAGAAATTGTAAGCCTTGGCTAACACATTTTTTTGGTATGATCAAAATTTAACAAAAATAAATTGAAATTAACTAAAATATAAATTAAAATACATTTTAAATATTGTTTTTAATATTTAGAGAAAGTTATAAGTTTTTATGCTGCTTTTTATTACTATGCTTAAAAATGTCCTTATATTAGTGACTATCTTTATTAAATTTATTACCTAAACTTAATACTTTTTAGGAATAAAAATTAAGATGATTAAAATGCCAAGTCTATGTACTTATTAATTATTATAGGATTATAGGTAAAATTATAGGATTTTTTAAGCACGAAAAAATCTGAAAATGTCATAAAAAACAGAATTTTCAGGGAATTTTATTTCCGAGATTAAGTAGACACCATCTGTATTTATTGATGGCTGGACACTAATAATGTGGGCGGCACAGTGTATATAAAACAAAAGTTGTGTTTAAGGTACATAGAAAGTTGTAATTGATGATTTACTAATAAGTATTAAGTAACAATAAATAATTTATTTTTAACAAAATATGTTTGTTTTAATTAGGACAGTTGTGATG
This sequence comes from Timema genevievae, assembly GCA_902155825.1. NCBI lineage: Eukaryota > Metazoa > Arthropoda > Insecta > Phasmatodea > Timematidae > Timema > Timema genevievae. Next base: position 38,403 of record CABFWO010004814.1, read on the forward strand.
TGTGAAAAGAGATACATGAGTTATATACTTAGGGCTAGATTTCCCACCAGGGCTAGAAGTTCTGAGCTTACAAATGCACGAAGAGACATGCCTAGTCCAGTGTAAATGTAAATTAATGATCATCATCATTGCATATTGATTCAACTCATTGGCTTTGGTGGAACATTTTTCATTCAAGTTTCATGAAAAGACAAATGAACAATTTTAAAGTTACATTTACATGTCACACTGTGCAGCCTCCTCTGAGCAATCACTATCAACTTGCAGTCTGTATTGTAATAATATTCAATAACTCAACACTAGTCATTAAAATGAAAAATAACTTTATTTTTAGACAAGCTTCAAATGACAACAGGTTTCCAAGATTATGAGAAAAGAGGTCACAAAAAAAAAGAATATTAATTTTCCTTCAATGATAATTAAAAAGGTACAACATCATTATAATGTTTTATTTATAATTCAATGAGATTGTGAAACTTGTTACTTATTTATATGTTTAATAATACATTGATTTATTATTATTATTATTATTATTATTATTGTCATTATTTTAACAATAGGTGTCAAGGGGTTGGGAAGAAAACAGCTTGTTGAATATGTTGGGAGACAGTGAGGCGGACGCTGACAAGTGATGGGCCTAAAAACATCTTGGGGGAGTGAGGGGGGGTTAAATCTGCCACTGTATCGTACAGATACCTGAAGAACTACAAAATAATATGAAAATTGCTTCAGAGTTTGGACAACTTGAGTGTTCACACATTATTGAAACTTGGCCTCATTGCAAGTAAATATTCATATCTAGATATTGTTGAAGAAAAGTTATTCATTGTTATGAAAGAGCTTGTTCCTATAGAACCATTTTTAAATTAACTATTAAAAGAAATGTTCTATGTAAATTTGGTTAATACATCATAATTGTAATGTAAGTTAAATAGAACCTACTGTTAGATCATTTTTTTAAATACCTACTAAACAAATAAATTCATGTATTCATATATTTTATCAATCAAGTTAAGACCCATATTAAAATAAAATAATATTGAAATACAGCTAAATTCGTTAAGAAAAAATACATCATTTTTATGGGTGTAGGAGCTTACAATTTAAAGATATTTTTTCAATAGCTATGTAGCGATCAGGCGAATATATGAAATATTTGAACAAATACCAAACTTTTTTACTATATAATTAAAAGCAATAATACATGTAAAACTAAGTAGGTTAAGTAATTAAAGGTCTTCTAGATCAGGAACACTCAGGAATTTAGTAACTAATGCTATTAGGATGGACCTGAAAGAGAAACTATGTAATGAGGTGGATTAAATAGCACTAGCTCAAGATAAGAATAGATTACATACTTTTGCGGCAGTGAACTTTATAGTTCCTAATGTTATAGAATAAGTAAGTAATATTGATAAAGTTTAGTGTTTATATTCATCTTCATCATCAGGTCAGTTTAATGAAATTCCATCTTTCTCTGAAGGCTGTATCCATTATTCTTCTCCTTTCACTTACACGCTTGCTGTTATTATCTGTTCCTCACATCTCTTTCATTGTCTCCCTTGCAGTCTCTTCCCTATCAACTTCATTTACATCATTTTATTTATGGATATTTTCCTTTTCCATCCTCATAGCATGACCATCCCTTCTCAGCCTTGCTTCATCTCCTGTCTCTTGTGCTCCAACTCTTGACTGGACACCCTTGCTTCATCTCCTGTCTCGTGTGCTCCAACTCTTGCCTGGACATCCTCATAGCATGACCATCCCTTCTCAGCCTTGCTTCATCTCCTGTCTCGTGTGCTCCAACTCTTGACTGGACATCCTCATAGCATGACCATCCCTTCTCAGCCTTGCTTCATCTCCTGTCTCGTGTGCTCCAACTCTTGACTGGACACCCTTGCTTCATCTCCTGTCTCGTGTGCTCCAACTCTTGACTGGACATCCTCATAGCATGACCATCCCTTTTCACCCTTGCTTCATCTCCTGTCTCGTGTACTCCAACTCTTGACTGGACATCCTCATAGCATGACCATCCCTTCTCACCCTTGCTTCATCTCCTGTCTCGTGTGCTCCAACTCTTGACTGGACATCCTCATAGCATGACCATCCCTTCTCACCCTTGCTTCATCTCCTGTCTCGTGTGCTCCAACTCTTGACTGGACATCCTCATAGCATGACCATCCCTTCTCACCCTTGCTTCATCTCCTGTCTCGTGTGCTCCAACTCTTGACTGGACATCCTCATAGCATGACCATCCCTTCTCACCCTTGCTTCATCTCCTGTCTCGTGTGCTCCAACTCTTGACTGGACATCCTCATAGCATGACCATCCCTTCTCACCCTTGCTTCATCTCCTGTCTCGTGTGCTCCAACTCTTGACTGGACATCCTCATAGCATGACCATCCCTTCTCACCCTTGCTTCATCTCCTGTCTCGTGTGCTCCAACTCTTGACTGGACATCCTCATAGCATGACCATCCCTTCTCACCCTTGCTTCATCTCCTGTCTCGTGTGCTCCAACTCTTGACTGGACATCCTCATAGCATGACCATCCCTTCTCACCCTTGCTTCATCTCCTGTCTCGTGTGCTCCAACTCTTGACTGGACATCCTCATAGCATGACCATCCCTTCTCACCCTTGCTTCATCTCCTGTCTCGTGTGCTCCAACTCTTGACTGGACATCCTCATAGCATGACCATCCCTTCTCAGCCTTGCTTCATCTCCTGTCTCTTGTGCTCCAACTCTTGCCCGGACAACCTCGTTCCTAGTCCTCTCCCTCCTAGTGACAGCTAATATGCTCCTCAAAAACAACTTTAATTTTCATAGCCTCCACTTTCCTGGTCTCTTTTACATCAAATGTCATTGTCTGTGCTGCATACATATTTAAGGGTTGTTGGTACTCATATTTATTAATGATTATTTACAGTTTTTAATGTCTCAACCACCAAATCTTGTTTGTGGCGGAGGTGCTAATGCTGGCTTCTTATGGTTGAGACCACCACAAGAATTGGACATTTCCCGTCCCGCCAGCCCTTCACCAGATATTTCAGATCTAGATGTCGGTTTTCCAAGTATTATGGAGGAGAGCTCTTCCATACCCCGACCACGCTTTCGTAGCTCTGCTCGGGAAAGATCACATCCTGGTACTTCATACCACCCGCACAGTCAATCAGGAGCCTCCTTATTTTGTTCCTCACCAAAATGTGACGAGGTAAAAAGGATGAGTTTCAGTCAAGATAAAAATAAAATTGAGAGTTCGTCTGTAGAAAATGTTACAGCTTCCGTCCACTGTGAGACAAATTCTAAAACTCTGTTTTGTAACAAATTACCAAAAACTGACTTAACGAGGCATAATAAAATGAACAGTGAAGTGTGCATGAACCATGCCACCAAAGAAGACATAACACTCATGACCGAAGAAAAACACTGGTGGAACTTAACCGCGCCAATTTCACCAAAAGAAGAAAGTAAGAGATCATCTGAAAAAGCAGCTTTGGATTTTCTTGACGACGGCAACAAAAGACGTAATGTGACTTTCAAACAAAGTTCCACACAGACAAATCCAGATGAGTTTGATTATTTAAACCTTGAAAGTTTATCTTTCTCTGACTTGGAGCAATTGGTGAGGGATACCGACAACAGAGTGGGGCTGAAAATTACTCAAATGGTGCCGCACAGGTATGAGATCCTGCAAGCCACCTGCAACAGTGAAGCTGGTCACCTTCATGGAGTGACAGAGTCGGTTCTGTCACCTGTCACGGCTGACGAGCTTCACAAGCCCAGCATGTTCAAGAGTGCATTCAAATTGACCACTCAGTTGTGGTACTTGTTGGTGTTAGTGAACCTGGTGCCTGGAAACAGTTTGTCATCCTTCCTAAAGTGTAAGAGCATTTGTCAGTGACTTGTAATAAAAATAGAGCAGATAAATTAAGGATATGGAAGAAATCTGGCAAGATTTAAAAAATAATTTTAATCATTCATGCAAATTAACCAAACTAAGAAATCAAAACAATATTAACTAAAATTGAAATACAAACATTTAAAATTCAAAAATATCCTCATGGAAATACATATTCTATAGTAAGCTAAATAAAATTAATAACTAAATAAAACAAAAGCACACATTTTAAGTAAAATATGCATACACCGTTTTAAACAATATATGTAGGTATATAAAAATAAATAAAGTCAAATACTTTATTATTACAATCAAGATTGCAAGTTTGGTACGCATGTCAGAGCATAATATTTCAAGACCCACCCGTTGGTGGCTCCCATCCTGTTGAGATTTGAATAAAAAATGTACCACCAAATGCAATCAGTGTAAATAATTTGCTATTCAATACTCCATATTGATGAATATTAGTTCAGATTTTGAGTGTATGAGGCCAAGACCAGATGGACAAGAGACCCTTTGGGCATTTGTGTCCTTAGAGCTAGGCCTACTTGGCTGTTAAAATAGTTTTCCAAAATTAGGCCTATTAGGAGAAACATGGTTTGGAAACTAGCGAAACACCTTTTCTTATCTATTTGGCAAAATGTAAGTATATAAATTTACTTGGCTTCAGTAGCATAGCGAACATTATAAAGAAACGGAGAGTGAAATTATAGATACAGATGTCTTACTTTATATTTCCTTATTGTTTTAGCTCTAGCCAACAGTTTAGCAAATATATATGTCAGTGATTTGCTTTGAGTTTATATGACACAACAGATTTTATGATGGTACTCTAAATAATACATATAATTTGGTCTCCTTTCATTTCAAAACTAGATTGAAACTAAATGAGTTTAAAATTATTTAAATGTGCACAGCAAACAAAATAATATATTCATAGTCAAAGCTAAAAATAACTAGTAATAATGTTTAGAAAGGCAATGCTCTACCGTCCAAATGGGAAAAACTCCCATATTACTGATTCCTTATACAAATATACTCACAAGCTGTATTGTTCTTTTCTACACACCATAGTTATTCCTGATAACATGTATGGAATAAATGGTACAGTGCACCATAGGGACTTTCTCTCTTTTATTTTAAAAGAGACATTTACCAAATATGTGTAATTTTTGTGAAATGAAATAATATCCATTATTGCAGAAAGGGTGACCTGGCTTTCCTTATTCCTGATGCATTTCTCACAGCATGAATCATCTTTTTTGAAATTGTCTTATTTAGAAGTCCCCCGGCTGCATTGACTGCATCATAAGTTACAAGTTGAGCAATAAGGCTGTCCTCATGTAGATTTTCAACCAGACATTCTTTATTCAAAGAAAAACTTCGCTCAATGGCTGAATTGCTATGGAAGAGAACAAGTTTTTTTTAGTGAAATATTGTAGTTCCTGGGATGCATTTACTCTAGAAAAAATATTCTTGAAGAACTTATTAAGCTGGTCACTACTTGAAGTGAATTGTTTAAGGTAGTCAATAATTTCTTGCTTTGATACAAAGTCCAAGTAGTCTCTTTTTAAAATATCAGCCTGTACGCTAGTAGGACTTCTAATGCAGAAGTTATCCTATAGGATCTAACAGATGGATTGAGCATGACTGCGGGAGAGAGACAACTAGCACCCTTGACAATATTGTAGGAGAGAGGACACTTATGTAAAAGTTTGTTGCAGAGATCAACTAAGAATTTTTGACAATCTACTCTGAACTGAAGTATCTTGATGTCTTTAATTTCTTTCAAAGCCGCTAATGCTGCAAACTCAATATCTACTATAGAGAGTGATTTAATGTTGGATTGTTCCTTTAAATCAACAGCTAACAATTTTTTGAAAGTATTTGCTGAATTTATTACATCACATTTTACAATTCTGTTCATTAAGTGCTCAAGTAGTTTATTTAGATCTGCAAACATAAATTACAATAGAGGTTGATTGCTCTGATATTTGGTAAGAAAAAGCTCCAACTCAAGTGAAACTGACAGCATGAATCCCAACTTTGATGTCAGAAGTTCATCCTTCACAAAATTGCTTAATGTTTGAAAACTATCAGATTTTGGAGGATGCTTGTTAGAATAAAAATACTGGCCAAACCCTGTACTATCCAACCAATCATATTTAAAAAAGGTTTTTCCTCTGAGTTTACTCATTTCTTCTTAAACACAAAGGTCACAAGATAAACAAGTGGGATCTGCAGAATACTCACACCAGGCCAAGCTTAGGAATGGTAGTTTTTCTTTTGGGCGGATAGAGGGGGGAAGAGTGAGAGGGGGGATGAAGTTAAGAACACAACAAATACTGTACTGTGCCATTGGAATGTTAGGTACACCAATAGTTTGAAGTGGTGTTTGAACTTGAGAAGTTACTAGTAACTCATCACTCATAATGGTTACTGCTGAAAAAAAGTTTGGGGGGAGCTCTAAGGGGAAGGTTGGCTGCTAGTGTAGTCAAAATAGTTATTTGTTTCTTTCTCTAGTATGTAAGGGAGAGGGCTTAGTGTAGAGACTGAGAATAGAAAAGTCAGTAAGTTAGGCAAACATCCCCACTGCAAGGTCATCTACAAGGTCAACTAATTGTGTGGCAAACAAGATAGACCAAAGGGGGAGTAATTGAGGGGTGGTCAAAATAGAACTACCAGTAGTCCAAATAATATCAGGGGTCTCAAAATGCTTAATCCAACATTTCACTCAATGTAAAAAGGCTTAATATTTTTCCAGTATCTGATTCAAAATTCCAGGATATTCAAGTATTTCCAGTATCAAAAATAAAATCAAGTATATTTCCAGTATTTCCAGTATTTGTAGACAGACACCCTGGGATAGATAAATTCCAGTCACCATTAACAGTGATTGCTGCCCCAACCTTTGCGTGAATAGTGTTGTGCCTAACTGTTTGGCCCTTGCATCTTTACTCCGCATTTGCACAGACCACACCAACCACCCTCTCTACTGCCTTGGCCGCTACACACTTCATGTTCTGAGCCGTCCGTGATGAGTTCCACACTATACTCAGCGCCAATGAGAACACCTCGAGCAGATCAGATGGGCGGACAGTGCTAAGTACTTGGGACTTACACTGGACACCAAGCTGACCTGGCGACTTCACTGCACCGGAAGACTGACCAAGGAGAAGCAAAGGCTGGGAATCCTAGGCCCACTGCTTAACAGACGTAGCGCCCTGTCTACTAGGAACGGTCTGACACTGTACTAGCAGTTGCTCAGACCGATCCTCGACTATGCGTGTCCCGCTTGGGGCCACCTGGCGGACACGTATATGAAGAGGATGCAGGCATTCCAGAGCAAGTGTCTGAGGATCATTGTGGATGCACCTTGGTACGTTCGGAATGTGACTCTGCACCGAGACCTGGATATGCCTACCATCAAGGACCACTTCCGGAAGCTGGCGCAGTCCTTCTACGACAGACTTCCTGGTGCCACCAATCCTCTTATCCAGGGGCTTGGGAATTACGTCATCGACCCTGGAGGGTGCCACCGACGTCCCAAAGCCCTGCTCGGATAGGCGAGATGTGACAAACGTAGTTTGGGAGGCTCTCACACAGCCCCCCATAGAGTAGTGTCTCCGCACGTAACTCTAAAAAACCCTTAGTCGGTTCCCCATAACTTGTTTCCCCAATCAATATTAATTATTAATATGCTCTATTTTTGTTTTGTTTCAGTAACTTCGCGAAATGCGACAATCCGTCAGCTAATTATCCTAAAACCATACGGTGTGACCAATTGGTCGGTACGTGTTGGAATTTGCTCCCGTGCACCCCTTAAGGGTGCATTAGAGCATGCTTTATGAGTCTGGAGTCTGGAGAACACCTCTTTCTATTGGCTCACTTGGCGGCCAATGTCTCTCACGTTCTCGTGCACCAATGAAAACTCCCATTTTATCCCATTGGACAAGGCCAGGCAGAAGTGTAGAGTATTTAACACAGTGGTTCCTCGCTCAGAGGGCTGTCGGAGAGTGGCCACCACACCCTGGTGAGCCACATATTCAAAAGAGCTAATAAATTGTCAAAAATCAGAAAGAGAAATACTGTATAATATTCTCTCGCTCTTTTATTTCCCATCGCAGCTCATGTTGGCGAGACCTTCCCGCCGACCTGTTTCCTACCCCTACCGACACGACCCACGAGACTGATGTCTTAACACAATGTCTCCCCGAGACTACACTTCGCTTAAAAATAACCAGTTACTCCCGAAGCCGCAAACTAGGGGAATTGTATGGGTTAACAAGTAAAGGAGAAAATGAGGCAACTTACCAATGACAGCTACACTTTAAATCTGTCATCTGAGCCTAATTGCTGCACATGAATACTCTATCATTATTTTAGATTCAAAAGCACAGCACTGCACTGCACTACATTGCTAAACATAACATCACTGAACACAGTTCAGCAGCTCCAAATAATGCAGTCATAGAAACTTGTGTCAGGGCCCCACATCAAACACGACCGCTCACATTTAAGTTCTCTCAATACTAACTATGAAACATGTGCAATATCAAAGCACAACTCACAAAAAAAAGGATCCACACATCCCACCAGAATAGGAATGCAGGTGCACATGATATTACTCGGGAGATCACAAAAGGCAACAAAAAAGAACAATCAAACAGAATGAATAAACACAAAACCTTTAATTTATTCATTTGGCAAAAGTTTTATAATAACTCTTAAAAAATATTTTACTTCAAACATTAATATCAACAACAAAACCAAACAAAGACTAAAACAAGTATCTCTCTTAGAAACCATCTCTTAGCCATCACAACCTTTATTTTATTAGGTCTTGGCCTCATTTTCTTCTAAAAACACACATTTTGGTTTTCTACCTCCCTTAACTGAGTCTTATTTTACTGTACTTTGAGTGTATTTTTCAGAAATTTAAAGAAAATAAATTAAGTTAGTTTTTTTCATTTGTTAAAAGAACAAAAATAATTTAGGCCCATTATTAAAATAATAACTAACATTAGAGCTTATTACTACATCTTTAGGTCCTTTCTTGCCATTTACTAATCTAGGATAAGCCTAATTTTAAATAATATTGAGTTTGGTTTCATTGTTCTGTCAAATTTTCTATTCTCCCTGAAATGCAAAACTTTTAAAAAAGGAAACAGTGATCTATTATAATTTCTCAAAAGAAAAGTGTGGCAATTTTTTTGTTTGTTTAAACTACAGTAAAGTGGTTGTTTTTTGAGTAATGTTTTCTAATATTGTAGGTACTTCAGAAATCACTAGTAGGAGCCACAATGGAAAACGTTTATAGACTATGGTCTAAATTGAAACAGATTTGTACACTATGTAATATTTAAAGTAAAAAATAGTTTTAAATATTACCAACAGAAAGGGAAGATTGTTCAATTACGTTGGACGCTTAAAAGGGGTTGACACAACCAGCAAAAAAAAAAACAGTAACTTTACTTTTAATAGTGGTTCATGTGGTTAAAAATTTGAAACAAGTAGCCCTCAGCCTACCTCAACTTTCAGTATTTACCAAACTTAAATAATTTGCCCCTGCCCAGCTTATTCAACCCACCCATTCTTTGAATCTTATCCTTTAGTCCAGCAGTCGCCAAACTTTTTTGCTTGTGTACTCCTTGGCAGCTCATTTCAATAAATTGTGTTCTTAATATCAGCAGTTATTTCAGATTAATTTGTTGCACCTGAAAATAAATGGGCTATTAATGGGATTAAAAAAACAATGTAATAATAAGGTGAATATACAGTGTATATATTTTATATTCAATTAATTAATTTATTAATAATAATTATGTAACTGTTTAGTGTTTTAAATTGAAATTATTTTCTCAAGGTCAAATATAGAAGAAAACCTGCACCACTCCTCGCCGTAGCGTTGAGTTAATTTCAGAACTACCGACTTTGGTGACTGTGTGGTCTAACGCGATACTCTTGCATTAGACTAGATTGGCGATGATGGGGAGATTGTGGTTCGAATCTCGGTCGGGTGTACTGATGGTGGTTTTTCCATTCTCTTTCCACGAAAATGTAGGTACACTTCCTATTCCCTAAAACCATTAGCTTAATTAGTACATAGGCATATAACCCAAAAAGGCAGTAAGAAAGGCTAAAAGAAAAAAAATTAGCAGCTTTTGTGTGATCTTTTGTCAAACACTGCAGGCATATGTAGCTTTTCCCACCATTATTCAAATATCTTCGCATACCCCCACAAGTTCTAGTGTATACCCTTTGGGGTACCCATACCCCACGTTGGGAGCCGCTATTTAGTTAATCTTACATATCTTTTCCTCAATCAACAAGGATATCAAAGTATATTACAATTTTAAAATATGAATAGGTTAATTTTTTAGCACATCAGGGTATTTGATGTGCACTTAAAATGGGCAGAGTTTTGTATCAGTGCACAAAGTGAATACAGTAAAATGGGCAGAGTTTTGTATCAGTGCACAAAGTGAATACAGTAAAATCCTGGAAGTCCCAAATCATGAATAATATGAACCAAAAATTCGGAAAATGGGTGGAAAAAAATACTGCAAGTTAAATTAAATATATTTGTTTGACTAACAAACTCAAAATTAAAAGAGAATTGTAAGAAAAATTGATAAATACTTAAAATTTACGTGTTTTAGTCAATACAATGTGTTTTCCTATAACTACAGTAACCTCATGGCTTCTTTGGTACTGACTGACAGTTCACAGCTGACTTTTGACAGTCAACATTTAGGTATATACCTAAATTTTGACTATCAGAAGTGACAGCTACTAAACACATGTTTTTTGCAGATCATATGGTTCGGCGTAGGGATATATAGTTTGGTCTGGTAGCTTTCCAAAGCCGTCATCTGTCAGCTGTGAGCTGTCAGTCAGCACCAAAGAAGCCATGGGGCTACTGTACAAATAATCATAGTACTGTTAAAAGATGTACTATAAATGTAAAACTAAAGTACATGTTACGTGTCAAATATTGGTCAAATGAATGTAAATTTTATAAAATTTGTTTAACTGTATTTTAACATTTGTGAAAATATTGTCTCCTGCAGACTCTCGCATTCTCCGATCTAATCTGAATTTTCGCTAATCCTAACAAGCCTTGGTCCCAATTAGTTCGGAACACCAAGGTTGTACTGTACTACCATTTCCAAGGACATACACACCTTATACAAAATCTCAATTTATAGCACCCCTTAAGATGTAGCCACGGCTTCTTGCCACTTGTAGTCTATTTCCTTAAACTCTCAGTCACAGAAATGAGGCTAAGTACAGACCTTCAAACAAACCAAAGAGCAGACATAACATTACCAAGGAAGGCTACTACAAACAGTTCTGTCCCCTATGCAGCACTTGTCTCACATTCAAATTAATCCTCGACTCGTTTAAGTACTCTTCAAAAGGCTCCCAAAATGATAGGTCCAAACAATTTTTAACAAGTTTCACATCAAATTTATTACTAACAAAATCACCAAGATCAACCCTATTGATTGTTTCTTCAGTTAGGCTTTCCTCACATTTGCGACATCCAATGTCTGTATTTTGTTGTTTGTCGCACAAACCACCAACTTGAGCACAAGAACACTTCGGAAGATCTTTAACGCTAGTGATTTCAGTCCAAGGAGTGTGAGATGCCGGCGTAATTCTCGGAACACCATGGTAACACAGTCTACTCCGACCTGACATTATAACAATGTCTCCACTCTCAACTAACAGAGCTGTAGGTTTTTCTTCTATTGTTAATCCTCCGATCAGAAAGATGGCACTCTGTCCAAAACTAAACACAAACAAGTTATGATATTATGTCACCCAAAATCACTGTTAATAGAACATATAGATAGCCTTAAATAGATACTTATGCATTTGGAAAATATTTTACTTTATTAAAGAAAAGATTAATATTCTTAGTACTATTATTATTATTATTATTATTATTATTATTATTACCAAATATAAAGCAGTTTTGGATGAATATATGTTTTGTTGACACTAGGGATGGACGGGAATGACTTTTTTTTTATTTCGGGACGAGAAATGAGTCAAAATATCGGAATTTGGGACGGGAAATTTTAAAATTACTCTTTAGAATAATCTTAGATTTAAAATATATGGATTTCTAAGCTAATATGATAAGACTTTTTAAAGTTATAATATTAAAACCAGCTTCAGTGGCTGCATGGTCTAAGTCATAGACTAGACTGCCGCTGAGGGGGATATTTAGTTTGATCTTGGTCGAGTGTACTAAGGGTGATTATTCCTAAATGGTTTCCCACTCTATACACGCAAATGCAGACACACCTCTAAATTTGATCTTCCTCATTCCTAACACACTAGAGTAATTAGTACATAGGCGTATAACCGTAACGAGTAATAAGACACAGTGCTAAAAATAAAAAATAACATAATAAAATAAATAGAAATATGTGTGAATAGCATTTTTTATCAAATCAAAAAACAAAATTTTGAATTAATATCAAAGAATATAATTAATAAAATAGTTTCATTACATTTTTGATGGAAATTATTTTTATTAGTTAATTTAGTTTGAAAATTGTGTTTTATGTTTAATTATCTGCATAGTGCAAAAAAATACTAGAAAACATGTTTGGCACCTCTTCAATTTTCTCTAAGTATGAAACTGCAAAATATTATCTAGGTTTAAAACCTCTTAAAATTTACTTTTCTTAAATGTTCTCTCTAGGTTTGACATCCCTTAAAGGTGATTGTTAAACACCCCTTATACTATACTCCCTGTCTGGCTCGGCAACAACAGACAGGCTGAGCCTTCATAAATGGTTGACCTTAGCAAGCTACTTCCTTCCCCCCTTCTTCTCATTTCTGCACCCCTACAGATATAAGAATATATATTTGTCCTTCTCTAAATCTCCCAAGCCCTTTCACTTGCTGACCCCAACAAATCACTATTGATAGACAGAACACGATAAGTCACGCCTCCCAACTTGTCTCTCTACAAACCGTGGTAAAATAACCACCTCTCCATCCCAGCCACCAAGTTTGCTAAATAATAAAGAAGAAGACTGTTTACAAATGAGATTAACAGTGATGAGTAAGCAGTAACTGCTAGAACACAAGCGCCACGCCCTTTATTTTGTTTCCTGGAGCACTATGTTATTGTTTACCACCCAAAATTTTTCGGGGAAAGGGTCAATCCCGATCTAGATCTACGGAATAGAAAAATTTCTGACCTTCCCCCCCTAAGGTTCGGGATCCCATCCACCCCTAGTTGACACATGAATATAAAAATGTTAAAGCCTTTTGTCATGATTTGGTTTTATTGGCTGACTAACCTTATTAAAAAAGTTATTCAATTTTTGTAAAAGAAGGAGATAAAAACATGAGACCAAATGAGCATAGTTTTAAATTTAAATTTTAAATGGAAAGACACCCGGCCATGGGTATAGAACCCAAGACCTTTGGCTTGATTCCACTGGGCTATCCAGGAGTCGGCCCATACTCAGAGCCATTCTTCCCTCATATTATATGGCAGAGTCTGTGGTGGATATGCAAAAATCGTCAGCTACATATGATTGATCAAATAAGATAATGCACCCACCTTTGACTCAGAAGGGCTTTCTGCTACCATTAGTACAATGACAATAATTGTATGAATGAACATATCATGATGGATTAAATAGTCATATAATTGTTAAGTACGGTTATAGATGCATCTAAATATCATTTTGGCATAGGACGACTCCGGTATAGCTTAGTGGTAAGAACATTGGCATACTAAGCCAAAGGTCCTGGCTTCGATTCCTGTGTCCAGGTGTCATTTTTAAATCTACAGAATATGATATTTAGATGTGACAGTAACCATTCTTAAAAACTCTAATGGCTTGGCTATTTAATTAATCATATTTTTCTTTGTTAAAGTGTTTAGCTAAGAAACCGCTAAGAAACCAAACATATATGTGACTATGATTCACATTTCTAAAATTGGCCTAGTTAAAAGAGTTTTTTATAATATCTTTTTACCCATTTCGTTGGCCGCATGGTCTGAGGTGCCACTCTCGCAATAGACTAGGTTTCTGATGGCAGGGAGATCAGGGTTTGAATCTCGGTCGGGTCTACTGATGGTGATTTATACTAAATCATTTTCACCCTCCCTTCACATAAATGCAAGTACACTTATTCTAAATTCAACCTTTCAAATCCCTAACACATTAGCGTAATTAGTACTCAAGCGAATAACCAAAGCTGTTACTAAGACACCGTGCTTAAAAAATATAAATACAATAGCTCTGAACCTCAATATGCAGTCCTTCCAAACGAATTAAGTAAGAGTTTATTTATGACTTATTTTATTAATTCAACTGTTTTGTTGACACATTTTAAGTCCTTGAAATATAAAGAATAACACATGCCCAAGACATTATTAATGTGGAATCCAAATTACAAGAAACAAAATATTTATCATACAGAGTTTTCAAACAAGGATATTTTAGTATGAAACATACATGTTAAGTACCATTGAAGGCTAGTGATTTATGTTTTATTAGGATTTGGATGACATTTCATCTTTCTTTTTGTGGGTCAAGCAGGGCCGTGTTTAGGAAATGTGAGATTCGGGGCAAAAAAAAATCTGAGGGCCCCATTTTTACTTCAGTTTTTCAATTTAGCACTAAACCGTTCTAATATATTAATTCATATTTATGTTACCTAATAATTTCACATGTTTTGTGAAGTATTGACCAACCCATTAAATAATTGTACTTTATTCAGTGCAAACAATCAATCCAATTAAGCAAACAAAGGAATTATTTCACCCTTTTAGTTGCAAAAGTGGCAAGTTCATTTAAAACAAATGAATACAAAATAAATAAAAATTAATTACAGACTACAGTTTACACAATATAAATAAAACACACTTTGAAAAAAATTTCTTTCTCACTATCTTAACGGCAAATATACCAATAAGTTCATCAAACGGAATTTTGTTCATCAAGTCATTTTCTGAAGAAATCACCGTCAACGAATTCAATCTTCCTTGTGTCATTGTAGATTAAAATTGGTTCTTTACAAAAGACAGTTTGGAAAATGATCTTTCACCTTCACAGTTTGAAATTGGTAATGTCAAATACAAGCGCATAGCAATTGCTGCATTTGGGGAGACATCAATTAAATCACTTTTATATAACTGTCGCAAAATCTCCTGTGCATTGGAAAAAGAAACATCATTGGCAATCCGAAGTCCTTTGAGAAAAGAAGAGAGCTGTAATACTTTACTCTTCAAAACTGGCTGCAAATTCTTACAGTATCGTTTGACCAACTCATTAGCGCTCGATTTGTGCTCCTCGTCATTATTTGTTGTTAATCTACAAAGAAACCCAAATGCTGTGGCAACTTCTTTGTAGGAAGCAGCTCTCGTCTCAAGTTCCATGTTGAGCTTATCAATAGAATACAGAAATGATGGTATTCTGAAACTGTCGCGGGATGTTATAATAGTGGAAAGTTCATCTTTTCCATCAGTATACTTTTTGGAATGTGGGATTTCTGTGTAAGTTGGTAACACATGCTTGCTTAGTTCTTTTGCTCTAGTTTCCAATTCGTCAAAGTCACTTCTTAGATTGGAAACAAATATTTTCAAGGAATTCAGCAAATGAAAAGCAGTTCTTACATCGAGTCCAGGTTTTTCTAGATGCTTACTTAACTCACCAAATCTTTCCATAGTGTCATTCCACAATACAGTCATAAATGTAAATTCCAAGTAATGCATTTTCTTCATCAGAGAGGTTGCTTCTATTCTTGTGAAATGTGTTTGATTTTTATCATTTGAAATTTCACAGAAGCTCACTATAGATTTCATCATAATAATTGCTCTTCCCTGCATGACCACCTAGTTTCAGATAAGCTCTTAACAGTGATTTTTGGCTTGCTACTATGTTCTGTACTCTTTCAAGAAGTGACCACCTGTGAGTGGAAGCAGTAAAGAAAGAGTATAACTTTTCAAGAAATAAAAATAGTTTTAGAGCATCTGGACATTCAATAACACTGTTTTTGCCAACCAAGTTTAGTAAATATGCTGCACATAGAACATATAGCACAGAGCTGTTTATTGATTTAATGTGTGCTTGGAGACCTTCATATTTACCCGACATGTTTGGTGCATTGTCATAGCTTTGGCCTCTGCAGTCCTGTATATCAATGGCGTTGTCTTTTAGAGTACTAGTAACAACCTCACTTCCAGTGTGGCTTTCAACGATATCACCCTGAATACAATATCTAAACAAAAAGGCCAACTGATCTGTGTGTGAAATATCAGGCGTGGAATTCAGTATTATTGAGAGATATTTGGCTTCTCTAATCTCATTTTGTGTATAATTCCTAACTTCCTTGCCCATTAGTTCAATGAATTCATCACAGATATCAGAAGAAAGATAAGATATATGTCCTTTTCCTTTGTTCCCATGTATCCTTAAATGTTCCTTTAAAAAGGGATCAAACTGAGCATGGAGTTCCATAATTCCTAGGTAGTTGCCGTTGCAAGGTGATCCAAGCATCTGGTTGTCGCCGTGAAATGGTAGGCCTCGTACCACTAGAAATTTCACAACAGCTATTACTCTAACAAGAACATTTTTCCAGTAACTTATTTCATTATTTAGATGTGAATCTAAGTGTGAGGAAGCTGACGTGTTTTTATTCTTTTGAAGAGCCCACTTTAACAAACATTTATCATGCTCCACACTGTTTTCATGCTCCCTCAGTTTTTCTTCGGTGTTTTTCCAATTGGAAAAACCAGTCAAAAACTGAGAATTTAGTTTACAATTACTGAAGAGTTTGCATGAGAAGCAAAAAACTTTCCTTGTAGATTTGGAATACAATAACCACTTTCTCTGTCGGCGCTCGCCGTTTTCAAGCACTCTCACAAATGCAGATAAAATTAATTTCTTTGTCATTTAGAGTAGTCTAGGTGAGGCAGTAAATTATACGTCATTACCCTGAAAATAGTTTGGTCCTTTATCAACAAAATACTCAATTATTTTGTCAGTGATGTTTATTAGAGGCCATGTTGCAGGATTCTGCTGAATCAATGTAGATACAACGCTATCAATATCTACAGCTCATTCATAATTGTTTACACTACAATTGTTGGTGCTTTGAGACTCTACAACTTTACTACTTGAAAGTGAATATGTGGGAAATTCTTGAGATATGTCGATCAGATTTAAATTTTCTGAGTCTGAAATTATTGTGTTTTGTTGAATTGTGACTGATTGTTCAAACTGTGATAATGGTGAAGAAGTAGATGTCTGACCAAAACACAATTCTGGTTCTTGAAGTTGAAGAGGTTGATATTTTGCAGCAAAGCAGGAAATGTAAGTTTCGTAAGTTTATTTATATGTTCTTGCTCGCTTTTTTTTGCTTTACACTTGGTAGCACCACTATCAAACTTACGCACATTCATTGCAGAAGATTAATTTACATCACATATTCAGCTTAAAAATATTCTGCATTTTATAACTCACACTATTAATCAAGAAAAAATGATAAACTCGTGAAAGCGAGAGATAACACAAATTGACATCACTAGTGAACTTGGCTTAGCTCCAGTTCGTGTAGTTATTACAAGTGCCAATTTGCGAAACACAAGTTTGTTTATCATAGAATGCGCCACTATATAGTGGTTGCCTCAGTTGAGCTAGAACTGCTAAGATGTCTACAACCCATTACTCAAATAACAAAATAAAGTTTTCCAGAATCTAAAATGGAATCTTAAGCTCAGCGAATAGTTATTGCTTGTAAGTAGTGCTTGTATTATTTGTAGGTTACACTATTATTTGATGTGAAATTTAGAATTGTCACTAATTGAATTTAATATTTTTTGGGGGGGGAAATGTGGCCCCTTGGAATGTGAGGCCAGTGAAAACTGCCCCCACCACCACATCCCTGAGGTCAAGTACATCACAAACAATGTTCATGTGTACATACATTTTGTTCATGATCCCCTGGTTGTAGAAACAATTTTAGTAGCTTATTTTTTTTTATCATTTTGGATTTTTATGTTTTATTTTTTTGGTTTGTATCCTTTTTGGAATATGTTTTAGGCATTTATGTGGAATAAGTACATTTTTAATAACATCATATTTTATAAATGCATCAATCCTCAATTATAAATTTGTAATCACACACCTGGAATGAAAAGATAAAGTATAGGTTGCAGCAAACAATGAACATATATGTATGGTTGGAAAATACACATTCCTGGTGAGACTGCAATTAAACTGCACAGGATTGTGTTAAGGAGATAGTTTTTTTTTCTGAAGAAGTTATTTGTAAATCAATCTTATATTTAGCTGAATGCAGAGTTTAGTTGTTAAATACTTTTCAATGAACACATATTTTTTAGTTTCCCTTTGTAAAGTGCATGTTTGATTTAGTCATGTGCATTTATGACAAGTTTTTAAAAACTTTTTTTTGTAAATTTGAAGTAATCTTATAGAAGATTTAGGTAATTTGATAGGTAATTTAAAAGATCATTTTATAAGTCACTTTTCGATCATTTTTATTATCCCAGTTCAGGACTTGATGATTAATATAAAATGTTTTAGATTGTAAACTTTTTTGTCCGTTTTGGTGATTTAGAATACGATTTTAAATAAAAATGTATTTCAGTATACAATGTATACCATAATATTAAGATAACATACACAGGCAATGATAAAATAATACATGATGCATATGGTTTAAATTAAGATGGATAGCCAGCACACTTACAAGTGATACTGGAGTAGAAATAGTTTGGATAAAACACTAAAAAACACATTTTTAAGGACAAGCTTTCATTGCCACAGACAGCTTTTTAGGTAGTTGAAAAATAGAAACATCATGGATAAAAATAACATTATTTTAGGTGCCACAACCTTTATATGGCCAAATATGATCAACACAGATACTTCTCCATTGTATATCTATAGTTTGAAATAGAATTGGATCGAATTTGAAGCTTGGATAATAATTATGAATGTAGATGAAATGTAAATATAATAGATTAGTAGATAATACAAATAGTTATATTGTTACAATAAATGCTCATTGTTAAGACTGATAATATCAAAAGTTTTGTTAAGGTTTATATTGCAATAAAATAAAACAACATATTAGATAAGGAATAATTTATTTTATTTTATTGAAGCACAGAAAGGTCAGGGACAGAAAAATCACATCTCATATACATTGACACATTAACGTTCACATTAGTTATATAAGAATAATCTTTATATGGTGATTGTGTAAAATTATAAAAAGTATAATACAATCTCATACGAGAAAAATCAATAGGACTACGTTGTTTGCCACAAATATTTTGAATATTAAATTCTTTTGAAATTAATTCATTATTAATAGAAGATAACCGTAATTGAGGCCTTAGATAAAAAACAAATTTAAGTCCTCTTTTCATAAACTTACGAAAATACATTTTTCTTATACCTTTCCAATTGTAATTTTTAACAAGAATATCAGAACCAGTTGCTAGATTAGATTTGTCCAAATAATATATATATTCCCTATTTAAATTACTAGAAGTTAACAATATTGTATTTGTAATCTTGCCATCTTGATCTATACACATTTCTTTATATAAACTAACACCC
>CABFWO010004815.1:9540-19648 GCA_902155825.1 Timema genevievae
CCATGTAACACCATGTAGACATTAGAGCTCCACCATGTAACACCATGTAGACATTAGAGCTCCACCATGTAACACCATGTAGACATTAGAGCTCCACCATGTAACACCATGTAGACATTAGAGCTCCACCATGTAACACCATGTAGACATTATAGCTCTCCCCATGTAACACCATGTAGACATTAGAGTACTCCCCATGTAACACCATGTAGACATTAGAGCTACCCCTCAACAAAGCGTTACGTGGTTTATGGATGAACCCATAGAACTGTGAGAGCCACACCTTAGTCCTCGCAGTCACCGAAGCGGATGTGTGTACTATTGAATACTCCGGACTTTCCTCTATTGGGCGTAAGTAGTCAATACTCCATTTCAAGGATGATGTCGGACACCCGGGCTAATCCGATTGTGATTACAGCTGTTTCCTCAGGGTTTAGTCGTAATCTACTAGTCATTACAATAACATATATTACACTGGGGGGTAGCGTTACACTAAGCCAAACTGAATTGTTTATTTAACTGCTATAAGACCTTTGAAAGGTGTATAGGGTCACGTACTGGGGTATACTAGGATGGTAAGTTCCGGATTTACACTGTCAACATGGCGGGTTTTGTGTTTTAATCAGTAGGATGGAGTGCCAGAACTAGCTATCAGCTTACTACAGAATCATATCAGTGCTGGGTGGGATTGATTCTCTTGTTCGTGGGGTCTGAAGTTCGAATCCATACTACCTGGCCGCACAGCGCATAGGATTGCTTTTTTTTTCCACCTTCTCTCAAGATGATAAGGTTATATATCCTTTAAACACACTCCCATAATAATAATAATATTAATAATAATAATAATAATAATAATAATAATAATAATAATAATAATAATGTGAGCTCTATTGGCAGCCATACAGTAATCAAAGCGTATCATTCTTACTATATTTTATTTATTTGTGGTATTTAACGTGGAACCTCTGAACCGATTGATTAATAATCTCTGATTTCCAAACCCTTCCTTCACCTCTGACAAGACGTGTATTAATCACAACTTGTGAATGTGAGGAATGACAGGCCTCTACCGTGGTTCGGATTCCACGTTAAACTGTAGGTCCTCCATTTCATCTCACAATCACCCTACCATGACACATTAGCGTAAGTGCATATAACCCGAACGGTTAGTAAGACGCGGTGCTAATAATAATAATAATAATAATAATAATAATAATAATAATAATAATAATAATAATAATAATAATAATAATAATAATAATAATAATAATAATTAATAATCAGCCCATGAGAATTTTCTATTGGTTATGTTTTCTTTCACACAGAGAATTTTAAATATACTGAACATCCAAATTAATTCTCTTTTAGTAAAATTTACTTTAAAACTTCGTGTTTTGTGGTAATCGCTTGGTTTCCTCTCTTAGTTTCGTAACTGCTGTCTTTATTTGTCAACTTTTATATAAGTCTAAGACGAACTGGGAAATATTTTAGGAAGACCACCTATTGCTACGGTGGCCGCATGGTTTAAAGTGTCACTCTCGCGATATACGGGAAGAACGAGGTTCGAATTCCAGTCAAGTTTACTGAGATTTTTTTTTTCTTTTTTCCTAAATGGCTTTCCGCTATCCTTCCAAGCAAATACGGCTACATTTTATATAGATTCAGTTTTCTTCATCACCCCAATATTCGGGTCGTACGCTTGTATACTAACTACTCTAATGGTTTTAGAGATTACGAACGTTATATTTAGAAGAAGTGTACCCGTATTTGCGTGGAGGGAGAGTGAAAAACAGTTGAGGGAAAACCATCCTCAGTACACAAGACCCGGGTTCGAAACTATTTCTCCCCGTCATCGGCAGTATTTTCTACTACAAGAGTGAGGTCTTAGACCAGAGTTCTCAAACTTTTTAGATCAAAGAAGACCTTGGTAAAAAAAAATCTTAGAGCTCTCATAAAATTGTTTACAGTAATATTAATAATAATAGTGACAGTTAAACTTTACAAGTATACAACAAATGGAAAACTTCACATGTTCTGTCTGAGATTTGGTAAGAATGTAGTTATTAAAATTTGTAAATAGAAAAATTGGCAATACTATTTACTAATGCTATGTTACAGTCTGGAAAACAAATAAAGAATATTATAAAATCTCCTCATGGAGACTAAAATAATTATAGAGGAGCAGTGTGCTAAAAACTCTGCCATAGACCAATGGAGCTCAAAAGAGGTTGTAAAACAATATAAAGTATTTTATTTTACCACTCTTGTTAATCATCGTTATATAACTAATGTGCTCATACCAGAAAATTACCTAATAATACCTATCATCCCAGGGCTAGTTGCTTAGAAATATACAGCTCAGTTTTCATAGAAAAGGCCTATCTGATGCCGAAAAAAGTTACTAGATATTTCATATATCCATACATAAAGTCATGTTAAATGCAGCTGTTACTTTTGGTAGATATCATCAACACCTTTAAAATAATACTCATAATACAGGTGTTCGGAACCTCATAACCCAAACTGCACATATAGCTTGTTTGAACCAAAATTAATACAAAATTCCTGTACGCCTACATCCTGAAAACTATGCTAATACCATTAATTTGTGTTCAGAGTTTCGTAATACAGCGCCGGGAGAGCAAAGCTGTTCAACCATGCGTGTACAACAGGTTGCATAGGAGCTAGGTGCACGACACTGAACATGTAATCATGGCAAGCACGTTCTGTGATATAGGACTTGCTAGAAAATTCGGTGTAGTGTGGACCGGCTCCGTGTTATTGTAACCTTAGCTTAGTCTTACCCTGATAACACTCCACGACATGCCACAGGATACTAGTGGTGAACTGAAACTCAAAATGTATTCATTAAATGCGATAGAGATCCTTGAGACCTATTTTTAAATCCCACACCATCTTCTCTATGTTTATCAGCTCCCCTCGGCGGCTACTCTCCATCAAGAGGTGGGGGTGCGCCTTCGAGCAGCTATGGCGCGCCTTCAGGAGGTTCCTTCGGTGGCAGTGGAGGAGGTGGTGGATCCTTCGGAGGGGCACCCTCTCAAAGCTACGGAGCCCCGTCACAAGGGGGCTCCAATGGGGGAGGTTTTGGTGGAGGAGCTCCGTCAAGCAGCTACGGTGCACCAGCAGCGCTTACTCCGCCGTCAACGAGCTACGGGACACCCTCTAATGGTGGTTCCTTAGGAGGATCTGGAGGTTCTTTCGGAGGAGGTGCTCCTTCCAGTAGCTACGGAGCTCCACAACCTCCTGCGCCACCATCTAATAGCTACGGTGCTCCATCCGCCGGTGGATCTGGTTCGTTTGGAGGCGGTGCACCTTCTTCAAGTTATGGTGCTCCATCCGCTGGTGGTCCACCTTCTTCAAGTTACGGCGCTCCATCCGCTGGTGGATCTGGTTCATTTGGAGGTGGTGCACCTTCTTCTAGTTATGGTGCTCCATCCGCTGGTGGGTCTAGTTCTTTTGGAGGTGGTGCACCTTCTTCAAGCTATGGTGCTCCATCCGCTGGTGGATCTGGTTCATTTGGAGGTGGTGCACCTTCTTCAAGTTATGGTGCTCCATCCGCTGGTGGGTCTAGTTCTTTTGGAGGTGGTGCACCTTCTTCTAGCTATGGTGCTCCATCCGCTGGTGGATCTGGTTCATTTGGAGGTGGTGCACCTTCTTCTAGTTATGGTGCTCCATCCGCTGGTGGGTCTAGTTCTTTTGGAGGTGGTGCACCTTCTTCTAGCTATGGTGCTCCATCCGCTGGTGGATCTGGTTCATTTGGAGGTGGTGCACCTTCTTCTAGTTATGGTGCTCCATCCGCTGGTGGGTCTAGTTCTTTTGGAGGTGGTGCACCTTCTTCTAGCTATGGTGCTCCATCCGCTGGTGGATCTGGTTCATTTGGAGGTGGTGCACCTTCTTCTAGTTATGGTGCTCCATCCGCTGGTGGGTCTAGTTCTTTTGGAGGTGGTGCACCTTCTTCTAGCTATGGTGCTCCATCCGCTGGTGGATCTGGTTCATTTGGAGGTGGTGCACCTTCTTCTAGTTATGGTGCTCCATCCGCTGGTGGGTCTAGTTCTTTTGGAGGTGGTGCACCTTCTTCTAGCTATGGTGCTCCATCCGCTGGAGGTTCAGGATTTGGTGGAGGTGCCCCATCGTCTAGTTATGGAGCTCCATCTTCAGGAGGTTCAGGATTTGGAGGGGGCGCGCCTTCTTCTAGCTACGGTGCACCATCCGCTGGTGGGTCTGGTTCATTTGGAGGTGGTGCACCTTCTTCTAGTTATGGCGCCCCTTCTTCTAGTGGATCATCCTCGGGCTATAGTGGTGGGTCCTCCGGGGGTGGTGGTTTCGGAGCTGGCCCTTCTCAAGGTTACAGAGCCCCAGCCACTGTACCACAGAGCTACTCTAGTAACGGTGGCTATGTTTATTGATCGCAAGTCATGTAACGGCTTTCTCTCCGTTTTCGGGCCCAAAACTATTTAAGAGATACAAATTTAAATGATCAACTCGCTATCATAGTCGTAATTCTTCACATGTCAAATGGTCTGATATTTCCTTAGTTTATGCTACTAGATTATAATTATATGACTTTTGTTTTGTTCAAATGTTTGTTACAGATTTACCTCATTGAATTTTTATTTTTTGAATGGTTGGGTCTTATATGTAAGCGGATTATTAATTGATTCAGAATACACAAGAACATACTTTATTTTTTAAAATCTCATGAGATTGCATTTCATTATAAAGAACTTAAGCATAAGTTGATGGCTGCAACAAACATATGGCAAGATTGATGACCTAATTCAGGGCCGTGCAGTACATTTTCTCTGTATGATGCAAGTCTTCGGAAATGCCACCCCTTAAATGTTTTTTCCTTATTTAAAATAACCTTCAATTGTGATTTGTCACAACATATTTATTGTCATCGTCATAACATAATAATTTTCAATGATAATAAGTAACTACAATTTCTGTAAAAGACAATAATGCTCTTACATGATCTACTTTTTAAACACAAAAACCGAATTAGTATAAATGCAAAAATATTATACTGATACAGATATATATCTGATTTACTGATTTAATCACAGCACAGCCAATTTCCACTTCTCGAGACAAACTAACATTAAAATCAAATATTGTCAATAATTTTAAGCTCAAAGCAGAACTATCAACACGTAACACATGCAATTGTCTTTTGTGATAATTGCCGCCTCAGTTTTTAGGAGCGGCCGCGTGGTATAGTACAAACAAAAATAATAGCTTCGCGCTGTCAGATCAAAAGTCTTTCGGCGAGCGCTCGTCAAAGATGTACCTGCATCAGAAACCGAAAGCGCTCAGGCAGAGGCGTGCGATAAATCATAAATCGTATACATCAATATAGAAAAGCTTTGCGTAAAGATTTTTATTTATTGAACGGTTTTTTTATTTCCGCTGCTTATGCAGCTCCCTTACGGTGCCGCCTGATGCGGCCGCCTCTCTGTATCATAGCACGGCATAGCCCTAACCTAATGGTGACAAAAGAAATATCAAATAAATCCATTCAAGTCAAATACAATTCAAAACGTTTTACTATTTTTTGGAAAAGTATACTATTTGGCTTTTTCCTCTTACTTTCCGTGTATTGTTATATAAAATTGCGTTTGATTCCTTTTCAATGTTTAGTAATTATATTGATAGAACTCGAAGTGTAGTTTGAAATGGAACATTGTATACGGCTGTTCAACATTTTTTTTGGAAGAGTTTTGTTTATACTCTCACTGTCATGAAAATAAATATATATTTTCTTCATTGTATAAAGCGCTGGGAGTTACGTTATAATTCAATATTAATTGTAAAGCAGATTTTAGCTTTTTTTTTATATTTTTCGTGATTATCCTACCTCCTGTTTGATGCATTAATAATTATGCTAGAAACATTATTAACTAGTATATTATTTAATGTATACATGTTAAGTGAAGGCTTTTTAATTTCTCATGATCATCCTATATCTTAATTGTTTGAAGAATTGAAAACTAAGATTTAATGGTAGCTTTTTTTATTTTTCACAACTATCCTCTCTACTAATATTTTTATTGTCTATAAATATATTGTTTTTGAGACAATCTTTTAAGAGAATCATTCAGATGACCGTTTGTTAGTAATTGAAAATTTGATAAAGATGATAACGTACTGTATCCTAAATACCTCGAAAATAAACTACTAGACGAACCACAAGCAAGTGTTGGGTGTAAATATAATATTTTCAAACTGAAGTTGGGCCTTGCATAGAGATTGTAAACAACAATACCTCAACCAAGCAAAGAACGTCTATATCAACTAATTGAAGACTCTCGGGTTAGTAATTAGTAGTCGGCTGTTGGAAATAATATACTTAAAGGTAAAACATTAACATCATGCATAAACATGTTACAGTTGTTATAAGTAAATAATTATATCTGGTAAAGAGTATCACACGTTCCCTGCAAATGGCCGCCGCCTTATTTAAATCAGCTACACTAGCGCTATCGATCCGACTGGTGGTTTATCTTCGAGGTATTTGTTTTGTTCATGTTGTGTTGTAAAAAATTGTGTTTTTAAAGAAAAAAAAAAGAACAGTAATTTGTACCATTGTTGTTGCTGCACGTGTTATCAATGTATATAGATGTTAGTGTTTTGTAAAATAAAGAGTACAATGTAGTTATAATTAAACAACCAATAAAAACGTTTTATATTTTGTAAAGAGTTGGTTTCATTTCTTGAGTTTACTCTTTCTCTTTTCCAGTTAGATATAACTTATCTCTGAATGTTTATTGAAAATATTAGTCTTCGTGCATAATTTGATACTAAATTGAATGATATATTCTTAAAGATCTTAAGAATATTCCATATAATATTGCACGTTACAGAGTGTCCATTTATGAATTTACACATTAAGATTAGCCTAATAATTTCTTATTAATTTAGAAAAGCATTCATTTTAATATTGTTTTTTAAATGTATATTTTCATACTTAGCTTTTCATTATAATATGCTAGGAAGATCTAAAACTTAAGATAAGGCAGTTCAGTCACTAATATACTTTAATAAAATGTATAGTACCAGTATGCAAACACCAGATATATTATCATAAGGTTATTTCTTCTAGACATACAAAATAATTTACGATTTTATAATGGTATAGTGAAAACTTTCGTATTCATCCCTAATATATTCCTGATAAAATACGCATAATAAATCACACAAATTTATATGATAAGATTATTTCTTTCAGGAGATATAACTATTAATAATTACTGAATAGTATTATCTTTAAAAGATATTAAGGCATATCACATATTCAATCTTAATATGACGTGTTTGAGTTTGTTCAAAAAATTTAAAGAATAGTAAAACTTTAAGACATGCTATAGTATAGTTTTGATGATGTCAGGAACTCCTTATGAAATATTTTATAAAGGTTATGTTTAGAGGAATTGTGCCTGCATTTGCTTAGAAGGCGAGTGGACAATTTTTAAAAACAACAACTTAATACATACAATCAAGATTCGAACCTTGATCTCCCTGTCATTGGAAGTCTAATCTACTGGTAGAGTAGCGCCTTAGACCATGTGGCCACTGAAATGGCTCTTTATTTTATGTTTAAAACATAGATATTATACCTTAAATTATCTACCCGTAAGATCCAGGTGATTTTTAACTATGTTCTTAGTCCATATCATAGCACAAACATAAAGCCTTCAATATTTTTTTAAATTGATAAATAAGATGTGTCTTTAACAATAACCCTTTAAGTGATATCCTTGCTGCTTCCATTAATACAGAGATTTCATCTACGATGGGAGTTTAGATTAAGTGACAGCTGAATGTATTGTATAACAGCCGGAAATCACCAAGATTAAAGGGTATGAGTTGTTCTTAAATTGTTTAATTGTTTGTTTGAATGCAGTTAAGGGTGGATTAATGGTTGAAATTAAAAATCGAAAGTTGTGCTGGGTTGGTTGGATTGTTAGACTAAGGAGAGGGTGGTTTGTACTATTAAAGATACCAGATTTGTAATCAAAGAAACTGTCAATTGAATATTTATAATACTTAACTGCAAAAGTGGGTGGTATAGGTAGTACATGAGATAGTAGAGGAAGCAAGACTGAGATGGTATGGTCATGTAATGAGGATGTTGGAGTATATGAGATAGTAGAGGAAGCAAGACTGAGATGGTATGGACATGTAATGAGGATGGAGAAGGAGAGGATGCCAAAGAAAATGATGAAGATGAAGTAAGCAGGGAAAAGACTGCAAGGAAGGTCAAGAAAGAGATGGGAGGAGCAGATAACAGAAAGTGTGCTAGTGAGAGGAAGAGAAAGGAAGCAACACTACGGATATAGCCACTTTCGTGATTTAGAATTCGATTAGGATAACGAATGAAAAGGGATTGGTTATCAGACTGGGTTTGAAATAAAAGTTAATTCCAACAACAATACATTTTTTTTTCTTTTGTTAGGACAAATAAGTGTTACAACCATCATTGCCTCTCTGTTTTGCTCACTTTCAAATCTAATAACAGTTTTATTGAATTACTTATTTACAATTTTTCTTTCTTTTTCGTAGTTATCCACTATTATTAACATCAAACAAACAAACTTTTTTTTTTTGTATTTTCATATTTAGTTTATTTTTCACATTGTTGGGATTTCAATATGCAAAATACATATATAATATTTTGCCTGCAAATACTCTCATATTAATTGTTAATTCACTACATTTTGTTTACCTGGTTTACCTAATGCAGATGTTGGTCATTACAATCACTTAAAGCCATACAAAAAAAAATCTACTGCTTGGTCTAAATTTACGATACCGTTGAGATATTTGCCTATTTTTAACATTACTTTATTAACAATTATTATTTGATTATTATGTTTCCATTGTTATATCAGTCACGTTTGATATGCATGTTACATTGTTTGTAACTGGAAGAAAACTACTTATATAGGCCTTCTTAGTTTCAGAATGTGGTAGTGATATGTTTTGTGGTTCATACTATGAAATCTGTATTTATCTAATATACAATCACTTTCTTATTCCAAATTAAGTAAGCTATGTTCTCAGTGATAACACATGCAATATTTGTCGCATACCTAGTCTTATATTTAATATTTGAATTTCGTTTGCATACGTAAAATTTAAATAAAATAATCAGCTGGGAAATTAATCAAGTAGATAATTTAAAATAACTTTTACGACTTAGGATGATTGTTATAAATATTCCTTAGCCAAACATAAATATAAATTAACTTTGTAAATGTTAATTTCTTATTTTAAAATAATGTTATTCTTCGTTTGTATTATATTATTTTCTATTGAAAGTCATTTCATTGTCGACTAGATGAAATTGTATATGGCTTCTTTTTTTTAAAAGGTATAGTCATATCGTTTCAAAAATAAAAGGTTTTTTAAAGTTAATTTGTTTGCTTGAGTTTGTGGGGGTTTGTATTAATTTAAGACTAAAACGTGTTAATAGTCACTAATTAAATCACAAGGCAAATAAAAATCAACAACCAATTGAAGAATTGAAGCGAAGCATTATTGAGTTTAATAGTGTTTGCGTGATCTATATATTATAATTCTGACGTTAAGTAACGGTATAAAGCCGCTTCGAATAATGTGCGCCCATGTCTTTGAATTTTATTTTATAATTTATAAACTAATATAATGTTGTAGTTTTAGTCTTTAATAGCCTTTAATTTTAATAAAAGATAAAATTAAAATATGATTAATAGCAATACTTTACAAATAATACTCTGGTCTATTCTTACATCTTAACATTTATTTGTGTATTTTATTTTCTGACAGTGCTATTGAAGCCGCATCGTGATATAAATTTAACGATCAATAAATCAGCTGATATATATATCATATTATACTGTCTATGTTTTGGACGAAGTATCCACATTTTACGACTCATTATTTTTTACAGCTACGTTATTCTTTCTTAATATATTGAATAATGACACTCATTAAAGTAGTAGCAATATCGTCATTAACAGTTTAACTCTGAATATCAAATGTATTATAAATATCGTGAATCAGTGGGTTAGGTTTTAATAAATGTGTGTATTCCTATACGCTATAT